>JAPYYQ010000494.1:0-61526 GCA_030522585.1 Anagyrus pseudococci
TCTCACCTGAGATCTCAGCTGAGATCTCTAGTCAAAACGTCACCTGAGATCTCACCTGAGATCTCAGGTGAGATCTCACCTGATTATTTTTAGCAGGGTGGGACGCTTTGCTGCTCGAAATGTTATACACTTGACGGCAATTTAATATTATTATTACTACTAACGTTGCAAGTTTAATAATAAATTGTTGATCTTTCAGCTTGTCAACTACTGCTTAGTCTACAATCATAACCCCCTTTGTTGACTCTTGTCAGTTAAAAAACAAGTAATAAAATCAATATGTGCATGACAGTTATTGAAGTTACGTATTCAGTTTACCAAAGGTAAGCCATAATACATTAATTTTCGAATTACTATTACTTTTTTGTAAATTTTCATTTTCATAAGACGAAGCATTTACTTTTTATTAAAAGTCAACCGACTTCCAAACACGTGGAAAAAGAAAAAAAGTTGACGATTGAAAATGAACTTATTTTAATGGACCATCCACCGTTATTCATTAGAGAAATTATTTGTACTGTTCCAAAACTCACAGTGTAATGGTATTCGTGAATGTTTAAATCTGAACAATAATGAAAGCGTTTCATTTGTTTACAATTTTAACTGTATAACATAATACAGTGAAATTGAGGTTATGTTAGTATACACTAAAATTTTCACTCAAATGTTTTAATCGTTTCGTTTAATCTTTTTATATTAAGAATCAGAATTATCATTTTTTGATAAACAAATAGTATTTCATATTAAGTATAATAAAATTTGACAATACTTGACTGTAATAAACTTGTTTAAATCAGATTTTTCAAATTATTTTTTTGTTTCAGATTACAATAATACAATAAACAGGAGAAAAAGGCCAATTGTCAAAGAAACTACAAGTAAAAGAAAAACAAAAAGAAAAAACCCATAGAAATAGAAATCAAAAAGTCAAAATTTTTGTTTAAGACAATGTCTCAGAATCATTCTAGAAATTCAATTCTCGCAAGTGGTCGTGTTGGTCGACCCTATCGTGTAGAATATGTGAATAGAGCAGGTATGCCTGTAAACCCTCTAACAGGTAGACCTAAACCACATCAAAATGTTGGAAAAGCCAAGACAACTTTCTCTGCCAATCTGCAAAGTAAGTTTGTAACTGGAAATGGCAAGAAGACATACAATAAAGAAAAAACAGTAATGAAACGGCGAAAGCCCCTGCCAATAAAGAAAAGAGGTGCCTTTTTTGGCGGCTTAGATCCAGTTGCAACTGATCCAACAGTTGATCCGGCTCCCCATGTTTGCTACAATTGTTGGCAACCTTACCACATTCGAAAAAACTGTCAACAACCTGTGCTCCATCGATTTTGCAGTAATTGCGGCCGTCGAGACGAAGATCTACACACCTGTCCCCGTTGCAGTCGCGTCTATCGGCTTTATATTGAAATGATGCAGGCCAAAGAGCGGGGAGAATCGGTGAATGAGTATTTATTTGAATCCGGCTTTGACGAGTCGGGGCTCAATGCCTTGATATACGATGTTCAGGCTGAGCCTGAAGACAATGCCTGCAATGAGGTATTGCAGGAAATTATCCATCAGGATCAGAAAAAACATCCCTTCTTTGCATCTTCAAAACAGTACCAACAACAACAGCAGCATCAAAATTATGTCAATGATGTAAACCAATACAACTTATTAACAGCAAGCAATGGTAATTTGTACACAGCAGATGATGAAGAGCATTTGGACAACTACAATGATTCTCTTTACCAATATAATAGGGATGAAATGTTTCTTAAAGAACGCAGGCCTTCTCAGCAAGAACATCATATTGGCTTAGCCGTGTTCAATGAACACGAGGCCGTGCGTGACCAGGGGTCAAAGCCGATGCCTGAAGCGAGCGTTTCGTATTTATCGACACCTGATTACTATCATCGTAATCCCGAGAACGGAACAAGGACCTCAACTTCACCTTACCCTCGATCAGATAGCAGTTGGCGTCAAGCTACTGCCGATACTTCAAATGCAGATCCTGTAAAGGATATTTTGCTACTAGCTAAGACAATTTCTCATTTATCGCCTGATACTCAGGATCTTATCATGCGTCAAGTCATTGAAGAGCGTAAAGATAGAGTAAGGCAGAGAACACAGGTACCGGAAAACGAGGATGATGTTTGGCTCTAAGAAGCTTACCGAAGAGCTAATATGGATAGTGTATTTATACTTTTGAAATTCGCTTATGTTATTTATCAGATTAATTCTTTTCTTTACTGTTCTTTTTCAAAAATAAATTTTCTTATATTAAGATATAACATTATTTATTATTACTTAAAAAAAAAAGATTGTACCACTTTCATTGAAATTTATTTTCCATGTATGAAAATGTAGTAAGCAAATAAGATAAATGTCAAATTTTTACAAACAATTTTATTAACTGTACATAATTTTGTTTTTTTTTCTTTTATTAATATAAAATATACATTATTCACAGCTAATTGTTATGCAAAAATTATTAGGCTACACAATACATTGTGCCTCATTGATTTAAAAATTCTAAAAAAGTTTTCTAAAGTTATATTATTACGCTTCTATTTATCAAAGCACTTGAATTTTGTGCTTTTTTTTATACAAATATTAGCACCGTATAGAAACCTTTAAAATTCATGGTGAAATATATCACAAGAGCCACGCGATTTCAAGGTCAGGTACACTTTATTATCTGTCTAGATTCAGTGTGTATTTAAATATTTTTATAAATTTCGTTAAGATAATGTACAAATCAGATCAACATAAATCTGTTATTGTACATAAATGCATCAGTGTTGGTCATGTGCTTGTATTTTTATTTTAATGTTTACACTTTTAGCAAAAATTATTTAATATTATTTAGCTGATAGTATTTTCTGAATCTAAAGTAATCTCAATAAACTGGCAGAACTTGAGCATTTATACAATTGTCAGTCTTAGTATTTCAATTTTATTGTTTAAGTATGAAGTTGTAAATAATAAAAAAGTCCATATTAGAATTACAATGTTGAAAAAAGAATCAATATTTAAGCATGAAATTAAATAAAATTTTTCATCTGACTTTTCAATTTAATTATTATCCTAATATTAAAGCCAGTTTGTGTTTAAACAAAAGTTAACAGATGTACATGGTTAAGACTAGCACAAGATCAGCAACAAAAGTATGGTCTTTCGTGAATACCGTGAGCGATACTCGTATTGAAAACCTCCTCGCTAAGCGGCAGCTCGGATTCACTAATACCCGAAGTTTGAGAATCGTAAATTTTCAAACTTTTAATCACATCGTGGTCACCCGTTAACCGCAGAAGTCCAAGGGCCACGGTAAGAAAGACTTTGTCGACCCCATCGTCGTTCAAAGCTGACACTTCAAAGTACATGGCACCTATTGTCTCAGCATACTGTGCACATTCTTCAGTATCTACTTTCCTATCTTTGACAAGGTCGACTTTGTTACCTACCAATACAAGTACCATTGGCTCCTCTACATTGCGCCGCAGCTCTGTCACCCATGTCTTGATGGCTGCAAATGTGTTATATTGTGTTATGTCAAACACCAGAATTGCTGCATTGGAATTTCTATAATACATAGGAGCCATTGATCTGAATCTTTCCTGACCTGCAGTATCCCAAACCTGCAATAAGAAATATATTTAATACAATTGCATCAGGTACTTTATTTTTATCTCAAAATACTTTCTAATCAAGCTTACTTGAATTTTAATTCTTGCATCATTCAAATTTATTTTACAGGTAAAAAATGAAGCACCAATTGTGGGATTGATGTGAGGATTGAATGTCTTATTTACATATCGAGTGACCAAACTAGTTTTCCCAACACCTGCAACACAAATGGATTCCATGAATAAATTTAAAGATAATTTGTTGTAAGATTGATCAAGTTAATGTTTCATAAGCTAAGAATGTATAAAAAAAATTTCTTTTTTGCCTTTAACAAAGATAAAACTGCTAACATTGTATAAAATTAATGTACAACACTAGTCCAGTCAGCTGAACATAACCCCCCGCCCCCCAAAAAAAAACAAAAGATCTAGCCGGTTAAAATTTACCTTGAGAGCCGAGTAGTACGGCTTTTCCTTCGATGACTTTCATGCTAAATGCCGTGCTGATGAAGCTCTTGAGAAAATATAGTTATCTCTCGCAGAGTGACGACGACTATGACGCACCTGTTGCAACTTGCAACTGTCCAGCTAATTTTTCTACGGATCCCCGTTGTTTCGACTGTTGCGATTTCTATGCGCGTAAGAACGCGGTCTTCTGGATTACGCGCAGCAGCATTGACAGTTTTTTGTTTTCCTCGGAACAAGTTCCTGCTCTCCTCTCTCCTTTGCTCTCTTCAACATCAACCGCACGTTGATTAGGTACTTATTCACTGTTGGCCTCGTCGGCCCTCCGGGCGGGGGATCAGTAATGTCTTTGTCCAGCTGCACGCGCGCTGGTCTGACTCACACATGTACGTATATGTAAGTACAGCACTACAAATAGAAGCACAGCGGTCGTGGAGGAGAGGGAGGGGAGCATGTAGGGCAGTCAGTCAGTCACAGTAAAGCCGCCAGAGCTATATTGAGCTCAGCTGAGAGCATCAGCAGTGGAGTGTTGATAAAATTGTTTGTTTACAGCGTACGCTTATCGACTGGTGCAAAAGCCACAAATCACTTGCAATTGAATTTTCACAATTGAATCAGACAAATGGACAGAATAGGGACTGGTGAAGAGGTCGCCCCAAAAAATAGTAGATGCCGATGTTAGACTCTATAAATAAATCATCGCTATATAATTATAATAAAAAGACAGAGAGAGGCAGGCTGTCTGAGTAAGAATGAAAGGTGTATGTACCTAGCAGGAAGGAAGGTGGGGTGGTGTCAACATGTAATTTTAGTGAACATTTTGCTTGCAACTGGAGGAGGCCAACTTAACGCCGAGCTTGTAAACGAGATCGTGATAGTAGACCTGACCGGGTCGCAGGATGGCGCAAGGAAAATGCGGCTGCGGAAATTCATTCAACAGTTCAATGTTAATGTTGATAATCGAAAAAAAAATTAAAGTTCAATAAATTAACAGGCATGTAAAAAATAATTATAATGGCATACGATATTAATGGCATCGGGATAGTTCTGAGGCTGGAAGCTCATTCCACCGAGGCAGCTGTATCGGGCGCCGCATTTGCCCGGCAAGAATTCAATCTCCTTATCGGACTCGCAGTCGCACTCGCCGTGAACGCCGCACTGGTAATCGCTCGAGCTAGTCCCGGACTCACTCGCCGGATACTCCCGCGGGTATGGCGGTAGTCTGCCGGCCGTGTACAGCTGCACGCCCGGCTGGTCCGAATAGACCTCGAGGTACCTGCGGCGCACGCATTCTCAACGTATAGCTGCAAGCTCACATACGCACAGACACGTACCTGCCGCTGTTTTCGTGATAAGCACGGGCGACGAAAGAGAGGTCGGGCTGGGAGCTCCTTAGGACGCAAAAGTTGTGGTCGAAGCCTCTGCCGCCTGGAATCTTTGGCGAGGCGTATATGTTATTTATATAGCTGTCTGGCCGATTTCTATATGCTATGTGTAGGAGTCAGAGAAGCCCACCTGATACAGCAGGTTTCCGATAGGCTTGGCTACGCGCAGGTCCATGATCGTACCTCCGACGGCTCGTATCGTGCCAACGGGTAAGGGGTTGTCGAAATCGGCAACGGTCCAACGATCGCAATTCAGCGAGACCTCGTGTTTACGCAGCTCCTCCTCTCCCGCGTCCTAATCCGGCGGTAAAGCAATCACGATCATGATATAGGATAAGCAGACATATCGCACTCACGTGTCCAGCCAAATTGAACATGATTCCGTGGGACATGTTGACGATCGTAGGCTTAGAGCAGCTCGCCCGCATACCGATCTCCAGCCGATTATCCTCGGTCAGCCGGAATTTGACACTTGCAAGGACGGCGCCCGGATATCCCTCCTCGCCGTCCTCGCTGAGGTAGCTCATTATCACGCATCCGTCCTCGTCCACGTACGACTCCCAGATCCGACGGCCAAAGCCGTTGGTCTACTCTCCGGCCAGCCAGCAGATCGCAGATTAGCCCGATTTCCGTCGAGTCTACTTAACGCTTGATACTTACCCCGCCATGCAGATGATGCTTGCCAGAGTCGTTTCTCGTGAGAAAGTACTCCTCGCCGCGCAAGCTAAACCTGCCCGCCCTGATGCGATTGGCGCAGCGGCCGAGCACGCAGTTGGTGAACTGGTTCAGCCTCGGATCGAGATAGTCTGCGGGTGATATATGTTGTTCATCAGCCCCAGTCCCCGTCTTGTTTATTCAGATGACGACAACGACCTTTGAGGCTGTCGAAGCCAAACGCGACGTCCGCGACGTCGCCGTACTTGTCCGGCCAGCCAACAGAGACGATAGTCGCCCCCCAGGTTATGACCTTGACCGAGGCCCGCTTGGCATTCGTAATGGTGTAAGCCTTGATGCAGACCCGCTCGCCGTCAGGCTTCTGACCTGGCTCGCCCTCGCCGCTCTTTCTCGAGCACGCGCTAGAGCCTGCCTCGCCGCTATCTAACGTCGTTAACATTTTTTTTTTCATATCCTAACCCACTTGCTCTTGGCCTGCTTATACATCATCGTTATCCAGTGGCTCATTCATCTCCTTACCTGCGTAGATTTCGCCGAAATTTTCTTCGGTCACGCACACGTTTTTATAAGTTCGCTTCGGCATTTTCGCCGATGAGACAATGGGCTTTTTTTAAATTTAATGCTTTAACGCGCACCTATATGTACACATAACCGAATTCGAGGAGGAGGTTGTTCAGAGGTTGCCAAAAGTCTGACAGTTGAGACTGCTGACGACAGCCAGTTGACAGCTGTTTACTTATATCACTTCACTTTTTTTAACAATCATTGAAATTGTTTTTGTCGTTTTACGTCTATTCTCTTCTACTTGTCGTTTACGTCATATATTCTTTTTGGCCGTCGTATTTCAGAATCCAGTATAATCTACATTATGCAAATGGATATTACTTACTTAACAAATGGACTTTAAAGTTCGAATCGTGATGGAAATCGATGATTTTGAGTGCACCAAGTCATAATTCTAGAAATCAAGTAAATTAAATGCAAAGCATCCGTAGGTGTATATATATAGTCATAAGCATATTATACTTACGACTATGGCTTATGAGAGTAGATTGTATTTAAGCTCAAGACTTGCGGTGGTGCACTATAAATTATAAATCGACAAACGAACGAACGAGACGTCGGATTAATTTTAAACGAATATCACGATTTGCTTAAAATTTGATTAATTTGTTTTTATTAAAATATTTGTTAAATTATTACGGGGACAAAACTATCATCATGTTGTGCTTTTTTTTACTTTTACTTTTATCGTTACTGATAATTTTACACATTTACTCTCGATACAATAGAAGATCACGTTATATATTGAAAATACCTGGGCCAAAACCATACCCGATAATCGGAAATTTATTAATGTTTAATGTTTCGTGTTTAAGTAAGTTAGAAATGCATGTATTCGAACATTTTGCTATTCATTTACACGCGTACGTATTAATTTTGTCCCAGATAAATTTTGGCAAACGGCGAGAGAAGTGAATAAAACGTATTACCCGGTATCGAGATATTTTTCAGTTACGAAAGGAATAGTTAATGTGTATCATCCTGATGATTTAGAGGTACACCTAAAGGTTAAAAATGTCGATATAATATTAGCTATACGATTTTAATTTTAATCTTAGACATTGTTTTTATATAGATAGTTCTAACAAGCCAAAAAATTCTCCAGAAAGGATGGGTTTACGATCACCTCCATCCTTGGTTGCAACAAGGTTTATTGACTAGTACAGGTAATAATTACAGCTTTTACAATTACTTACAAGTAAAGCAATATAGTACGAGAAACACTTACGTATACGTCTATATACACATATATTTATATTAACTTGTAATATGATAGGAGATAAGTGGCGTCAAAGAAGAAAAATATTAACACCTGCTTTTCATTTTTCTATTCTCAAAAAGTACATGGAAATTATCCTGGAGCAAGAAGAAAAACTAATTGAAATGCTGAGATCACAAGAGAAAGAGGCAACTTATAATTTGGTGAAGCTTTGCTCTGAACATACTTTAAATGTCATTTGTGGTAAAATATTAACGATACTAGACTTTATACATTCATATTACATATAATTATGTAATTTATTAATTTTCAAGAATCAACCATGGGTATTAATTTAAATAACATGGACGTTAAAATGGTTCATACATATAAGAACGCAATTTACGAAATGGGAAATATTGTTTTGTATAGGTGAGGATATACATTATAGAGTTTATTTCTGCGTATACATAAATAATAATTGAAACTTTATAATTATTAATAAAGGATTCCTAGGCCGTACATAAAAAATTGGATGTTGCCTACGGTTTATTTCAGAATAAATAATTGGCAAAAGCGAGTTGTCAATACTCTGCATAGTTTTACGAAAAATGTATGATTTACGTGCGAATTGTTTACAATCCCAAGATGGACTAGAACAATATGATACTATACTTATTTATTTTCAACAGTTAATCAAGCAACGAGAAGAATATCACAAGCTGACAAATAATAAATATTTAAACGAATGTTTGGATCAAGTTGAAGGAAATAACGAGGATTACGAAACTTTGTCAGGCCAAAAAAAACGATTAGCCATGCTCGATCTTTTATTGGCAGCTAAAAGCGAGGGCTTGATAGACGACAATGGTATTCAAGAAGAAGTCGATACTTTTACATTTGAAGTACGCAACGATTGTTACATTTATATTATTATAATTAAAATTATGTTATTGCTTTGACATTTAAAATAATTATAGGGTCACGATACTACTGGCATGGCCTTAACGTACTCGCTGCTGTTGCTTGCAGAACACAAAGAAGCGCAAGTATGTATGAATAGATAAATAAATAATAGAAATTTTGAAAGAACTTAACTATGAGTACACTTACGTTACTGAACGTTAATATTGATTTGCAGGATCGGGCGCGAGCAGAAGTTATTGCTGCGTTCAAGAAAAACGGTGGAAAGCTCAATAGGGACTTTTCACGGTTGAACTATCTGGAGCGATGCATAAAGGAATCAATACGTCTCTTTCCGCCTGTAGCAACGATACTGCGATATACCTCACAAGATTTACAACTAAGTTCGCTTTTTAATCTTTTTTCTCTCTTATTAAAATAAGCATAAATCTCACGTACGTTTTGTTTTTCTTCTCTTTTCTTTTCAGAAAACGCATTTATTCCTGCAGACACGCATATAATGATGCACTTATTTGACACCCATAGAGATCCAAATTTTTGGACTGATTCAGAAAAATTCGATCCAGACAGATTTTTGCCAGAAAATAGTAAAAACCGTCATTTATTTGCTTACCTGCCGTTCAGCGCGGGACCACGAAATTGTATTGGTAATAATATACAACACTGATAAAAGACAAAGTTTATTCTTAAAAGAAAAAAATATAAAAATTATTGAAAATAAAAATCATGATTTTTAGGTCAAAAATTTGCCATGATGGAAATGAAGTCTTTTTTAGCTAAAATTTTGTATAATTTCTACTTAGAACCCGTAGACAGATTACAAAATCTAAAGCTGATAGCAGATATTGTGTTACGTCCATTAAATCCAATTCATATAAAATTAATTAGGATAGATAAATTATAAAATGAAATATGATAGATATTAAGGCGTCGTTTTTAATTGTTTATTAATAATCAATAGCCTACAATTCGCATTAAAATGTTACAATTTATATGTGTAAACGATGTACGTATGCACATATGTAATTTATAGTTATTTATAATTTAATGTACAATACTTGGAAAAATACATGAATTTGGAGTGCAGGTCAAACATCGAAGTACACTTTCAGCTTTTTTGTTATTTTTCCTTGAAAAGTTTTCAAATTCATTGAAACGACAAAACAATGCACGGCTTTTAATTGGGGAGAAAGACCCAAGAAAATTCTGGGACAATGACGCAGGCCAATACGCTCGACCTTTTTTCAATAAGATGATAAGTTCATCTTTATGGGGGATCTGCTCAAGTGACAATATACTGATCTTTCATATCAGGCAACTTGTTACAGTAAAAAAACTCGTTTACCTTTCAAGTATCTTGTATTATTTTTTTCACGTAAAAATTTTCTAAAGATGCTAACTACCATTTGACAATAAAAAATACGTTTATATTGTTATATAAAAACTTTCAATAGTTAATAAATTGCCGTAATTTACCTGATTACAAATTGTAGGTGTTTCTGTGTGTGCAACATGTAATCATTTACAATGTTCACAATATTAAAAATTTTAGTATTGCAAGGAGGATTAGATTTGAAATTAGCAAACTGCTAATTCTGAGGAATATCTCTAAAATTTTTGGTAGCATTCCAATAACGAATTTTTCAAACTAGTTACTCTCTTTTGCTCTCTCTCTCTCTCTCTCTCTCTCTCTCTCTCTCTCTCTCTCTCTCTCTCTCTCTCTCGAATTTAGCTACGTAAGCTGAGAATCCTCTTAAACAATAAAATACTTTAAATATTATACATTACTTGTAAAGAGCTTGTTCAGGTATATCTTTTTATTCAAAAATGCAAAGTACTACTTATTGCCTGTGCAGTACTTTGCAATTTGAGTACTTCTTTTTACTTTATAAATTAATAATTTTCTGTTAAAGTTGACGTACATTACTAATGAGGCTTACATACCATAGCATTCGTATCTCGCATACAATATACATATACAGTTGAGCAAACGCTTAAACTTTAAGTCAATTTATAGAACAAATAAATCCTAAAGCTTTCCGCAACTCTTTTTTATTCTCTCCGTTATTATATTCTAGACGCTCATTTTTGTCAATACACAATTCTCAGTACATTTCAAAAGGATTATGTACTATACAATAAATTTACTCACTGTCGTGATTGAATTTCTACTTCTCGTTGATCGTTTACAAGATTCTAAACTCGAGTATAAGGTATAGATTTTTCATTTCCTTAGTCCACGTCAATCGTTACTTTGTTAAAGTGAAGTTTCATTATTGTTTTACATTGATTATCATAGCTGGCGATTTAAATTAATGCAACTTGCAAAATTAGCGGAGGGTATGACAATAAACTTTGAGAATGATGTAAAAAAAAACAAACACTTTTGTAACTTATTGCTAAACTTTTTTATTATGTTTACGATTTATCTTTTTTATTATTCCTTATCTTCACTTTTATATTCTCTCAAATAAAAACAGATGTTAACACTCTTTATAATCCTTGATTTGTAATTACACATAATATCAAATGCATCAGAAATAACAACGTTTAGTAGTTAATCAAATAAAGTAGCTAAGCTGTTGAATAAATGTTGTAAGAATTTGTCAATCTTGTTAGGGTAAATCAGGATGTACGTTGAGTTTACACTGTATCATAGTTTTAATAAAATATTTTCAAGCGCTGTGTATTTTTATTTATGTATGTACGTAAATGACTAGCATTGGGTGCAATTGTTCAATAATGCACAAACTAGTCAATTAGTTAATTGTATTAAACTGCCAAGTATTCGAACGTAAATTCGTATAATTATTCTCAACATTATATGAAGACACACACCTCGTGTTTAAATATTTATATATCGACGTACATATCTATTTACATATTAAATTTTTTACATTAAAGCTTATTAAAAATAATAAAGTTACGGAATAATCTAATTATTTTGGAAGCATTCTTTAAATTTTATGCTTTTTTTTACGTTATCGTTTTTTATCTTTTATTTTCATTTAAAAATTTTGAAAACGTCCTTATTAGCACCGTAATTTTTCTTCTTTACTAGGAGCTAGTAGAAGGAAGAAATATTAAATTTTGACACATTTTATTTAATCATAATTGCCTCTATCCGAGTTTTGCCGATCGGTTTCTTTTTAGTTTTCTAAGATAGACATAATGTTTAAAATTATTGAATAGAATGATTAAGTTTAAAATGTTTTGGCATCAATTTTGAAAACTTTTTAAGTAAACTGGTACAACAATTATTTTAAATAAAATTTAAAACAGCAAATTTTTATAATTATTTAAAAATACTTCATAATTCTCAATTGTATAACAGAGATTGTAATCGTTAACAGCTGCTTATTAGGGATATCAAGTTACGTTAGGATTAAACGATTTTTGACGTTAATAATATATTTAATAACAAAGCTATGTATGCACTTGATTCGCACTTTCATTTTAAGGTAACAAATTATGTATGCGTATTTTCAATTCAAAAATTAAAAATGTGCCTAAATGTAACTAAAAAAAAATTAAAAAATCCAAAATAATTTAACTTATTATAGTAATAAATTGCACATTCCTATTAAGACGTTATTGCCGATCTATGATGTAAAAATTTTAGAAAATTTCAGCTTTTCTGATCATATTTACAATTCATGGTAACAATAACTTTTTTAAGACATGTATATATATATTTTTCTTTCAAAACTGTTTGTACTAAGCTCTCGCCTGTAAAATAATAAAGAAAAAAGTATATAAATTATCGCAAAGTAGCCTACAATACTGTCAGTGATCGCGAACGCATACAATCTCATTTCAAGTGAAAACAATAAGTCGAAGAACATGGAAAAAATAATTGTGCGGCTACATTCTGATTATTTTGTACAATGCGCGCAATAAAACAATCCAATATAATCCGCTCAATAAACTGAGCTTTTTGACTTGACGCAAGACTTGTCATGAGATTAGTATGATGGCGATGAGGGATGTGAGAATGTATTTATATAAGCAGTTCTTTCGTCGCGTTAAATTTGACAAAATTTCTCGACACAAGCATGTATCTATATTATCTTTACCAGACGCAAGCTTACCATACAGGCAAAACAATACTTATACTCGGAGCCTAACTTTATACATTTTCTTGCACGCTTTTGCTCTTGGCTTGCTTTAAATATCAAACATCAAAACAATACGCCAGTAAGATGTAAAAAATAGTATTAGAGTTTACTGTTTACGGATCAGCGTAAACGACAATGCCGCTTTGAATCCGTCAAAGCTTGCTACACAAATGCAAATGTACCGATGAAAATTCGATCGATTGTCCGCTAAAATACAGTAAACTTGTATTTTACAATGAAAAAGTTGAAAAAAGAAAAAAAGGAATGTAATATTTCCGAAGCATTGGACCAGCGTAAAAGCTTGGGGCTCTCTTGAGCTCGGTCAGCTTAAATACGGATCGTCCGCGAAGCTCAGTCCCGGGAGGTAAATCACAAAAGACGTGTCTCTTGCACTGGAATGTCAAAATCACTTTGCGGAAATGAAATGACGAGGCGGTCGTGGCCGCTCGACGAGTAGTCCGAGGCACGGGCAAGCGCGCCGCGGAAGGCAGTGAGTACGTTGCGCTCCAAATAATGCGCCGGTTGCTGAGCAAACGCCTCGAGAGGGTAAGGCACGTCTCAGCAGCAATAGCAGCAGCAGCGGCGGCGGCGATCGGCTAACACTCCCTCCGAAGCAGCAAATTTTCTGGTATTTTAAATCAGCCGGTAGTCACGGCTTAAATGAGCCAGTGCTATGACAAGAAGTCGCGCTCGTGCTCGTTAAGACTCGGTTTCCGAGCGAGGCGAGCCTGAGAAATGCTGCCAAGCCTGGGACGATGCTCGGACGCAGCCATTAAAGCCTGCTGCTGCTGCTGCTGCTGCAACAACAGCAGTGTCGGGTTGGAAATTTCCTGGACCGGCGTCGCAAGAAGGTCAGCCGCTCGATCGAATGTTACGGGAGAGAAGCGCACTCGGCTCAGAGATATTTGCCCGTCCTTTGCCGAGACGTAGCTCGAGTCCTCGGACGTGAGGGAATCAGGGGGCGTCTGGTTGGTCGGCGTTCCTACAAAAAACAATAAATAGTCGTTGATTACGAAGGGCTTAACAAGCAGTAGCAGCAAAGTATAGAAGGCCAACTCTCACCGGAGCCAGAATTGTTTCTGCTGGTTGCGCTCTTGTTAGGCGAGCAGCTGTAAGAGTAGTTGGAGCGTTTGAGACTGGAGCGCAGCCTTGACGCAGCGACATCGAGATTGCTCGGGCGCTCGCTGCCGGAGCGATGATCGTGCGGGCTAGCCGAGTCTGCCGGGCGCATCTGCAGCTGGTGGTAATGGAAGCTGCCGTAATCGTGGCCGCCGAGGCTCGAGTAATTGCTCGCGGGCAAGCTCGACAGGGAGGCCGGCTGACTGCTCGGCTGCTTGCTCCTGTAGTATCCCCTCTGCTGCGCAAAATAACCGCAATGCCAATGAGGCAAGGATTAAGAAGTGCTTCTCACTGCTGGGGATGCCGTACGGGGCGGATGCTCACCAGCGAGTGCCCGGGCGAGTAGAGGGAGGAGTAGCCGGTCTCGTCCTCCAGACGAAAGCTCGGGTTGACGTTGCTCTGCGAGGAGGTGCTCGCGCTCGACGAGACGTTCGACGAGGTGCGCTGGTGCGTGTACGAAGGCAGTCGGCTCGCGCTCCTCGCCGGACTGTTCAGGCTGCTCGGATTGTCGTAGGCGTGGGGGAACTCGGCGCACTCGAGCACCCGCTCGCTCCTGCGATGTCAATTATTGAGAGCTTGCGATGATATTATAGCGTGACATGTGCATACTCACTGATAATCGCTGGCTGTATGGTAGCCTTGATCGTGAGGCCTGAAATAATCCTGAGCCTGCAGGACCGAGTAGCCCGGGGGCCCGTATTCCGCGTAGCCACTGGTTTGGTGCATCGACGCGTAAGCTGGAGGCGCAAGCTGTTCGAGCTTAGCCAACTCGATGGACGGGTAGGCGTCCTCGCCTGCACTACCCGTGCTCGAGCACTTACGCCTCGGACTCGGCGTTGGCGCGTTCGAGCCCGAGCCGCTGCCCGTGCCGTAATGCTGCGACGAATCCGTGAAGCGCAACGGCTTCTCGCTCAGCAGACCTGGTACGCCACTCAGGCTGCTCAGGAACGGTCTGCTGGCAGGAAGTTTTACATTTTTCTTCCTCTTCTTTTTATTTTATTTTATTTTATTTTAATTAGGATTAGACATAAATTATTATTATTAGCATGAAGATGTTCTCTAAATTTTAGAGAAAGAGAGAAAAAAGATATTAAGGTCAAACAATTTTATTGTGTAACTTGTTTAATTTAAAATTCACTTAAAAATGTAATTTTGCTTGTTCATTTTCTAGCAACACCGAGGCTAGGCAATTATTCGAGAAATTGAGAAAGCGATCTCAAGATGTGCAAAATAATCATATAAGCAAATACCTTGCGCGGTAATGTCAAACAAATGTACAACTTGAAGGTTACTAGAATTTTTCAAATGGTGAATAATTTTAGCTCGGACGAGAAAGGTCAAGACATAAGAGTATAAAACTCGTTGGATTCACACGAGGTACGTACCAGTTATCCGATCGTAGATCACACTAACAAGTATTAGATACGTAATTTTTTAAATAATACGAAAATTTAAAGTTTAAAATGCAATAACAGTGTTTATATCATAATAAAAAATGATTATTTATCTGATACTACTGCTTTTTGCGGGTCCTTTAATTTTTCACGTTGCAACTCGTTATAATAAAAGAGGAAGAATTTTGCGTAGGATACCGGGACCGATCGCCTATCCGTTTGTTGGCAACTTGCTCGAATTCAATGTTCGTTGTTTGCGTAAGTATGTTAATTTACACAAGAATCACCGTCAGGGTAGCTAATTGAAAAGTATTTTTAATGGTTATTATAGACGAATTTTGGAAGGTAGGCCGTAGAATAACAAAGCAGTATTATCCGATAACCCGATTCTGGCTTTGTAGGACAGCTGTAATTAGCGTACTTCACCCCGACGATATCGAGGTAACTCGCCCTTTCTCATTTATTAATAATTGAATATTTAAATTTAATAAATCAATTTATAAACAGATATTATTTACAAGCCCAAAGTTTATAAATAAAGGTTACATTTACGAATATCTCCATCCTTGGTTAAAAACTGGCTTATTAACGAGCACAGGTAAATAAACTATATAGCCACTTAAATAATGGATTTTCAATTAGCGTCAATACATCAAATGAATTTCTTTTCTTTCTCAGGCAGTAAATGGCGTCAGAGGCGAAAAATTTTGACGCCTGCTTTTCATTTCAACATTTTAAAAAAATACATGGAGATAACGAACGAAGAAGGAAAAAAATTCATGGACTTGCTGAAAAATGAAAGCGAGACAGGGGATATTGTGAAAAGTCTCGTGCCATTCTGCTCGAAGTACACGCTGAATATAATATGCGGTAACTGTCTATTGTGCAATGGACTTTTGAAAACTTTAAAATTATTCAAAAAATCGGTTAAATTTAATACTTGCAGAATCGGCAATGGGAGTCGCACTGGATACGATTGACGGGCAAATCGTTGAAAAATACAAGAAAGCTGTACACGATATGGGCAACGTTGTGCTATATAGGTGGATTAAACGATAAAAACTTTGTTAAAGCTTGTTTTAAATAGACCCGTACACTATGATAAAGATGTTACTTAAATTTATAGAATGCCTCGGCCTTACATAACGAGTTGGATGATGAATTTTATACGGAAAATGGGACGCGTACAGAGAGATGCCGTAAAGATTTTACACAATTTTACGGATAAAGTAACGACTCCCTTTATAATTAATGCAAATTGTTTCATTCTTTCTTTCTTTTTTTAATTATTGATTTGTTGTCGTTGAAGATGATAAAAGAGCGAAAGGAGTATCACAAGCGAACCAATGACCAATACTTACAAGAATTCTTTGAGGATAAAGAACCTTGCCAGGATGATAATGATATTTGTAATAAATATATAATTTTAATGAAATTATTTGAATTTCCTTTGAAATACATAAATGTTGTTTATGTACTATAACGAATTTGAATGTTAATCAGGGCGAAAAAAACGATTAGCCATGCTCGATTTATTACTAGCCGCTGAGAAAAAGGGCTTGATCGATTACGAAGGAGTTAAAGAGGAAGTTGATACTTTTACATTTGAAGTAAGTAAATGCAATAGTAGTAAAATTAATAATTTTATATTTATAGTCTCAACGTCTTAGGCACACGACACAACAGGAATGGCTATGACTTTTGCATTAATGTTGCTCGCTGAGAATGAAGACGCTCAAGTAAGACGAATAACTTGAGGTATCATAAACTTTTTCTCATCCGATTAAATGCAATGCAATCATTGTTTAGAATACAGCAAGAAACGAAATTACGAAAATTCTTGACAAAAATGACGGCCAAATAAAAATGAGGGATCTTCAAGAATTGAATTACCTTGAGAGATGTATAAAAGAGACGCTTCGGCTTTATCCACCGGTAGCTACGTTAGTGCGCTACACTTCGGAGGAACTACAATTAAGTATACAATTTATATACATGAATGTACGTTACAATTAAACAAGTATTTAAATTTAGCTTTGTACATTTTTAGAACATGCCCTCGTACCAGCCGACTCGCACATTATGATACACTTGTACGACACGCATCGAGATCCAAATTTTTGGAACGAGCCGGAAAAATTTCTTCCAGACAGGTTCTTACCGGAAAACAGCAAAAACCGTCATCCCTTCGCCTACGTGCCTTTTAGTGCAGGACCTCGGAATTGCATTGGTACTGAATGCTAATAATTTGACTAATAATTAAATTGTAACCTTCTGACGACGTACGTGTTTCTTTTTAGGACAGAAATTCGCTATAATGGAGCTGAAATCTTTGATAGGTAGGATACTGTACGATTTTTATTTAGAACCTATCGACAGAACTGCTGATATGAAATTGATGGCTGACATAGTGCTGAGGCCGCTTAATCCCGTTCGCATAAGATTTGTAAGAATAAATAAATAAAGTAAAAATATGTCACGACTTTGAGTTTGGAAAATAAAGTGAACCACTACGGTACCTGTAGTGCCTTGTGGGACCATGATAGGTGTTGTGCGCGTATCCACTGCTCGAGCTGAATTCGTAATCGGGAGCGAGGTAACCGAAGCCTTGGCTCGAACTCATGTCGGCCTGCTGCTGTTGTTGTTGCTGTTGCTGTAGAACCCACCATCTCGTCGGGGCGAATTTAGTCCCCGTCGTCTCATCGTCTGGTTCGCTGTACTGGGCAGTGAGCCGAGGCTGGAGCCGCGGGTGGATTGCCGATACATTCGCCAGTCGCACGTCGAAGTCCATGGCGATGCTCGCGAGCATTGCCCCGATGTTGCAGATCACGAGTTCGATTATTCCAAGCCGAGGCTTTTTTCCAGCGCCCTCGAAGCCGTTGTACAAGCTCGGCATCGGCATTGGCATCGGCATGATGAAAGGCCCACTTAGTCCTGGTTTACCTGGACAGTCGACTACGCTCCCTGCTCCTGCTACTGTTGTCGTCGTCGCTGTCGTTGTCGTTGGGCTTGCTGTAGTCGTCCCAACTGAATATTCCAATGCGTTTGGTCCACCCGATAGCTCCTCGCTTGCCAGCAGCGTGTAATCTGTCATGGAGAAGAGTAGATTGTTTTTCTTGTACGTTTGTTACATAGTTCATGTTTTTTTTTAATTGCACGTCTGAGTTATTGGGATAAACGTTTATCTGTTTTAATTTTTTTTTTTTGCCAAACCTATCATTACCAAAACATAATCAACCTTACCTGCTCGTGGACAGTACGAAGTCTCTTGGTTTTTGCGTACATTTACCATCGCTTTTTATCACACTATTTGTTATCTAAATCTATGTAAGATATGCATGTAACATTTCGTGCGTATAGGTTTGCACAGACGCATGCAACAGTCATCGAAAATGCTCGCGATTTGACAAACGACGGAGGCACAGGTAGAAAAAGCGTTAAAAGGGACTTATTTGGTCGGCAAGATTTGCGTGACGCAAGAGGAGAGAGAACGAGTACAATATATTTTCAGCCAACATTTGATTTGAGTTTGTTCAGGCTTTTTTTTTTAATTCGATATACTTTATTTCACTTTGTGTTTGCTTTCAATTATTGCATAAACTGGTTAAAAATCGACTTCCGTTGGTTTTTTTTTCATTTCATCCTTTACGACTTTTTTCGTATTTTGGACGAAACCGCGCTAGTAAAGAACTAAGCCATTATAACAGCTGCAACAATTTACGTCAGTTATTTATGTCCAGAAACAAAATTATCAGCGTTGCTTCTAAACTCGTGTTATTATTTACTCAAACAACATGCAATTACACAATATTAATTTGAAAAGCATATATAAAATAAAAGCTTCAAACACAAACGAAGAAAATTCATAATAAATGTAGGTAGAAAGTAAATTCAAAATTTTTATTACAAAATAAACGTTTATAAAAGGACAAGGAGAGATCGGGAACAGCTTATCAGAAGATTCTATGTTAGGAGAGGAGATAAACATGCTGTGCTGCTATTTTTACGCTCGATGCTTATCACATCTAAATTTTCACTTTTACACCACGTAAAAGTTTTTTTACTTCAATCCATTGACCATTGAATGCCAATGTTAAAAGGATTGTTTGTTTTAGTAGATTACCTGTTAAGCACACGAATTTTAGGATCACATAATAAGCCGAGCGTAAAAGAGACAAATAAGTAACAATAATAATGACAACCAGAGAAAATTTCTGTGTAACACGAAAAAAACAAATCAAAGTGTACAACTCAAAAAATGTATTTTATTCAAAAAAAATTTTTTTTCTATCACTAAATACAAATGTGTTTGGGTATGTGAGCAGGTATTAATTAAATGACGACTTTTTTGTGCAATTACTATTTGTTTTTTCTTGCAGTTAAAAGAATGAATACAAAAGAAACAAAATCTGTGCAAGATATTTTGAAGTTAAGTTACCAGTAGATACACATTCTAATTTTTAAACAATATGTAACAAATGTAGAACATTTTGTCTTGGCAATCGTTCATTTATTAATATTTTTCTTTTGTTCACTTTACTCGGCATTTTTTTTATAAATTCATTGTTTTCAGCTTTATCATAAAAAGGCTCCATTTTAATGGAAAAATATTGTTTACATTGTAGGTATATAAATTGAAAAACAATTTTTTTATGTTGATTTTTTTAAACGTCCAATGGCTCTAAAGTTAGCTCAGAGTTTTGTTAGTATTATATACTTGGACTTAATGAAAAATAATAAAAGAACCAACACCAGGTAAATTGCATTTGCATTTGACATTATCATTATTTTCGACTCTCCGTGCGCAAAACTCGATTTTACGCAGGCCTTGCAATTCGAACGTGCGCGAAATCAAGCTTTACACACGTTGTGTCAAAAAATACGGCTCGATACTTGTGCGGAGAGATGATTTTCTCCTTGTATGCTTTTTCCAAACTGACACAGAAGGAGTAAATCATTTTCTCGCACTAGTACCGAAATGTACTATATCATGATTAATAGTATTATATTAATTATAACGGTACTGTTTACTATTATTTTAATCTTACAGTAATTGTTAAAATTATTTTAATATTATATACTTGAGTTGTTTAATTTTTTCAAGAAGCATCGATTGACAAGATTAACAAAACTATTAAATAATTTTTTTTCGCATAGCCGATGCTTGCTAGATCAACGCTATAAGTAAAAATAGTTATAAAGAAACAATAATTGTAAGCATACTTTTTGATTTTTCCAAGATTAATAACGCGCTTGTGTATTTATTTATTAATATCACTTTCGTCGTAAATCTAAGCTTAATCAATATTGCGCTCCAGAAGTTACATGTGAAAGAGTGATTATTTGAAATTAGGAGATTTATATCAGATAAAAGGTAGAAAATATTTTGCGAAACGGTTGTGTGAAAATGTTAAATGTTTATGTAAAGAGATTGCGCGTTTGTTTCTACGTTCCGCAACAACGTATAGTTTCTATAACTATTAACATTTACTAAGGAACTTACATGTAGAGCAGTCAAAATTCAATGTAATGGTCCCTTACTGTACAATTATTTTAATTTAAAAAAATAAAATAAGTAAAATGAGTTCTACAAATTCTTATACAAAAAACCGTAGACTGCAGAAGAACAATAGAACGAGAGAGAAAGAACGAAAGAGAGAGAAACAAAATAAGGAAGCACACTTTTTTCCACTATAAAATAAACTTTTTTATTAAAACCGAAAAACTAAACTTTAGCTACTATAAATCTCGTCCAATTTTTTTATGTATCAATATATTTATTGCTTTATGTATAATTTTTGTTGAAAAAGAATGGCAGAATTTTTTTTTAAATATGGAGCATGCACTAACACATATACATTAATCTACTTATGGGCAGCGAGGTCGTCTCCGATCATCTTTTACAACTTTTTTAAAGACTCACTGAGAAAACTGTTATTACATTTTATACACGATAAAAAAAATCGATATTTTAATTTCCCTTCCAATAAATAAACGAATTAAAATTGTATACATTACGAAATAAGTCACATAATACACAAAGAAGGACAAAAAATAGAAAAATAAAAAATATTCGTTTGGCAAAAGATAAATTGAAAACGATCATAGGCCTTTCCGTAATTCTAATAATTATTCACTGCCTTAAAAAAATGCACAATATTTGAGTTACTTATTTTAATTACAAACTAACATTAAGGTAATAATAAAAATATTAGAAAAAAAACTCAAGAGGACTAGCAACAAAATGTGCTGCTTAATCTTAATTACAACTTACGGGGAACGTAGATGTGCTCCTCGAGAAGGCCTAGTTGTTAAGAAAACAAACAAAAAGAAAAAAGGTATAATCGATTTCTAATTGTACAATATTAATCAAAGGCATGTGTAGTCACTTATGTATGTTTTTTTTCTCTCCGCTATAAAATGTTATACGTAACATGGGAATCTGGAATAATTTATTGCAAAAGCGTTCTCGCATTTGGACAATTTTTATATGCGCGCAGTCTAATGGAATCCACGTGAAGAGTCTTAATTGTAATGAATAATCTAAAATTAATTGTTAGTAAACTTATACTGCAAACGAATTTTCATCTTGCAATAAAAATTGCAGTTAACACGAAATTGTTGATGTTTAAAAATAAATGCAAGATATACAGCAAGCAATAAGGCGCTTTTCAATAAATTAATCCAGCATTCTCAATTATCCTTCGCGCTATAACTCTATCAACGATAATTATCCAACTTTGATCGTTGCACGTTACTTAAATTCATCTTTGTGAAACTTTATAAAATTATGACTTAGTAATTCGTTTATTACGAGATTTTTTAAAAGCATTTTATTTCGTTCCACTTTTTTCTTTGCATCATCGCCATTGATATTGAAATGTTTGGCGATGATGTACTAAAATTTTTGTTAAAAACCACTTATTATTGATGTATTTAAAAATTTTTAATTTATATAAAAATAAATAATCAATTCTTATTAAAAATAATTATACGAATTATAAAAAAATATCTCGTTACATGCATAGTACACGCGATATAAAAATTCCGATTTTTAGTTTAATCCATTTAAAAATTGTGGCGCAAGCAAAGACTTTACTTGCTCGATGTATTATGTTTATCAGTATCTTACAGCATAATATAATTTATAATAGTTTCACAAAGATCATTCGATTGGTATTTTCTAAACGAAGCTAAAACTATTGCAGCGTAAACTTTGCAATGATTTGGAAAAAAATACATTAAAAGAAAAAGATCCTGAAATTTCTCTAATTACCGACAGTTCAACTTTCTCTATACAATAAATATTAAACGTTAATAAATAAATATTTATATCAAAATTCATAATTACTCTATCACCTTCTCGAATAAAGTGCTTGTATGCTCTAACTTAATGACGATTTTGCTGTTCCTACCAAACATTCTAACGGCATCATTTTAATTTTATCGTTTTAAGTATAACGGATGTATAATAAAAATAAAAATAAAAAAAAAATAAATAAAACGCTAGAATTTAAAGCGAAATTAACCCGAGCAACGTAAGGAGTACAGGATCGCTGAAATAAACTGGCGAAAAAGCGGCGAGACAGATCAAATACAGATCGGAATCGGCATGTGTGTCATTGAAGGGAACTCGAGAGATAAGAGGCTTGATAGTCGTCGATTTTGCCTCAGTTCTTCTTCAACGCAGCCGAGTAGTTTTTGCTAAAAAACTTTTTGGCCTCGCGCAGCTTGGGCTTGGCAAACGAGCCGATGACCGTGTGATGCTGGTGACGTTGGTTGTTGGTCAGCTCGCTGGTGCGCCTCGACATCGTGACAATTGTTTTCGTGCTACGCCTCCGGCCTTCCGCCGTCCCGTCCGCCTTATCCGCAAGTCCCTGCTGGCCTTGGTCCAGCTCCTCTTCCTCCTCCTTCTCCTCTTTCTCGCCATTCTGCTGATCATCCTCGTCTATGAGACCGTCGGTGTCGGCGTCGCTCCCGTATCCTGGCTCAACGTCGCTCAGGTTACACCTGCTCACCTCGAGCTCTTGCAGTATCCGGAGCCGGGTTGCGCTCTCGGCACTGTTCGGCTGCTCGACGATGGCGGCTCCGCGACTGGTGCTACTGCCACCACCGTCGGCCTCGAGCTCGCGCAAGCTCGACTCGAGATTTTCAAAGTCGACGCCCTCTCGCGAGTTTGCAGCGAGGAAACTCGGGGTTGTAGAGACTGAGTGCTGCTGCTGCTGGGCTACCGTTCTCGGCAAGCTAGATTGGCTGTTCTGAAGGAGACTGTATTCGATCCGGCTGAAGGCCGAGCTTGGCTTTGGCTCGTCCAGAGCGTCCCGACTGCCCCAGGCTTTGACGCGGCTAAAGACGCGTAATGGACTTTTCGAGAGACGAGACTTGTGGCTGGCGGCTATTGAATTTTCGGGACTAGACTCGAGGCCATCGGAGTCGTTGATCCGAATAATCACACCCGCCGAGTTTTTGCGCTCGTAAGCAACGACGGTGTTGTTGAGGGAGCTCTTCCGCGAGCCAGATGGTGAGCGGAAAAAATCGGCGAGCGAACTCAGCCGCGACTCCGAACTATCTCTGCGTTTGCCGCCAGTGTTGTTGTTATGGCTGTTGTTGTTATTGCTGCTATTGTTGTTGTTGTTGTTGTTGTTGTTGGAGGCACTAACATTTGCGCAAGCGACTGGTGTGTACGGGACCGAGTCCTTGGACTTACTGCGCTCGCGCCTCTTGGCCTTACGCACGCAACCGACCACAAAGCTCGACGAGGAGGAGTTATCGTCATCTTCATTCTCCTCGTCGTCGCAGTTATTACAGTATACACCGGGCGTGGGATCGCTAACGTTGGGCGTCGCGTCAACGAGATTGCCCGCCGATGAATAAAGCTTGCGCGTCTCGTTGGCCGCTTTATTCTTGCGAACGTTACCTAGTTCCGACTGATGCTGCTGCTGCTGATGATGAGGATGACGATGTTGATGCTGATGGTGCTGTTGCTGGTGCGTCGAGGAATGCTGCTGCTGCTGGTGTAACTGCGGGTGAAGTGGCTGTCCGGTGGCCGCGGCGACGAGTATGGCCGTGCGGAGTGGTGCCTTCTCAAGATCGGGCGCCGAGCGCGACCAGCGTTTGCCTCCGACGACCGTGGCGTTAGTCCCGATGCCGGCGACCGTCCCGATGCCGCCAATGTCGCCGGGGCAGCCGACGGACGAGCTCGGCGTCGAGATAATGGCACCACGTTCGCGCTGGTGCAAGGTCGATGGACCCCAGGTCTTACCCTTTACTCCGTCTGCCGGCACTGCGCAGCCATCGTCGATCGAGTCGCGGTTGTCGGAATTGCCGGCGTTGTCATCAGAATTGGTTGGTTGATTTGACGTTTGAAGGCGGCGTTGTTGAGGTCGAGGGCAAGGGTGGTGGTGTTGGTGGTAGGGTCGTGGAGGGTGGTGAGGTTTGGACGAGTACGTGCGAGTGATGTCCAGAATAAAAGAAAACAGAAAACAAAACGAAACGACACTAAATACTACTGTAAACTACTTTCATTATCTTTTTTTTTCTTTCTTTTTTTCTTTTTTTTTTACTTTGTGCTGCTAATACGGTTCTCATAAACAAATATATAAGAATAACTAAATAATAGCGACTAAAACTTGCTTAGTGCGATGCGATCGCTTTGCTGGCTTTTCTCGTGTAAAATGGTTCTGCAAGCAGTCTTTGTATTTAGACGTACCGTACTTTTTGTTCTTTTATTAATTAGATTAAAAAAAGCTATCCTTTGATACCTAAGTAAATTTTTACTATGATATTTTATTTTAACAGTTTACAACAATATAAAAGAATAATTACATTTTCACCTAATCTACGTCAACACAAACTACACAATAATAAAAAAATCATAAAAGTTCAAACTAAAAATATAAATAATTAATTAAATAAATATTGTAATAAATTATAAACAATAAAATGTATAGTATCTAAAGCTTATTTGAGAAGCTACTTCAAAACGCGACGAGATATTCTCAAATAAATTACAAAGTCTACTTGTAAAACCACGTAATGAGGCAATATCAAAGATATATAATAATATAAAGGTAAAAAACAAGTATAAAGTTTTCACACCATGCGACTTAAATAGTAACTATAACACAAAAATATAAACGGTACGTGTCGATGTCAGATTCAATTCAATCACATCTACTAAGCATAAACATTACTCAAAGTTGTAGAGAAACAGACAAAATTGGATTGATATTAAATAAACCGAGGTTAAGAAATGTTCAGATATTAAATACTTTACTTTGCCTTAATTAACGAAGCAGTCTGTGGTTGTGACAGCACTTTTTTTTATAACTTTTATAGTTATTTTAATTTTAATATGTGGTCATTTCCTTTTCAATGGCAGGCTTAAGTGCCACCTTTGAAAAAGATTGTAAAAATAATAAATAAAATTAATCGACTTTTGTATGCTTACAGGCTATCGCGCGAAGTCGTGGAATGCTGGGCGAGGCCGGAGGACTATTCGATCGTGAAGGATTCCGACTTTTAACTCGGTCTGGAGCAGTGTGCTGAACCGTTATCGTATGTCTAAAATCTGAAATTTAATTGGAATTTATAAATGATTCACGTTTGATTTTTTTACTTAGAAATTAAAAAGCAAAATCTTTTTACCTGACGGCGCGCTAATTTTACTACCAGGTTCTTTTTTATTTAATTTAAGTTTAGATTTTTTAAATTTGCCTCGGCGTTTATTGGGCGTAGGAGTGTTTTGTTGCTGTATAATCATAACTGCAAGCTCACGCTCCAGAAGATCGATTTCCCGAGCAGCTAGTTCTTGTTCACGTTGCCTTAAATTTTCTTCATGCTGTCTCTGTTGTACTTGAGCTTTAGTCAGTTCTTCTTCTCTCGAGCGCAATTCCTGTAAATAAAAATAAATTTTTAGACATGAATTTGACTAGTAATATATGTTCAACTATCGTTAATTATTGCAAAAATTATATTTAGCAGCTACTAAAAATAAATAAGACTTAAGAAAAATAAACTAGTATAACATAATGGTTACAAAATTCAACAAATCCACAACTTTACATTGAGTCACATACGAACTTTTACTCGTAAAATTCTGTCAGACTCTTACCTCTTCGAGCGATCGGCATTCCTTTGGAAATGCATTTAAAAAAATTATAATTATTATAATTCGATTTGCTCGAACTTGATTTAGATAAGAACGACTAATTTTGTAGGTTTAACACTCAATTTGTACCTTTTCTTTCATGCGCAGCCCGTGTAAAACTTGCTCAATCTCTAGCCTCCAATCCTCTTGCATAGTATGAAAAGATTCGTGAGGAGTTGCCGCGAACGCATTTCTCACTTCATCTAATGCAATTAAAATTTCGGCGAAACCTGGTCTTCCATGACTATCAGAAGCCCAACAAGCTAAAAATCGTAGAATTATAAAATATTCATTTCTTATGTTAGTAGTTAAATATTTATTTCAAATGTTAGTCCCAATATTTGAATATAAATTACCTTCCATAAGACATCGCCATGGTTGAGGGCAAGTCGATGGAATCGGTAAAGTTAATTTATTTACAGCTACTCCATATGCAACGGCTAACGCGTCGATTCCCTTGTAAGGTGTTTCTCCAGTCAACAGTTCCCACAAAAGTACGCCATAGCTGTTTAAAAATTTTGCCATTATTTGATAAGCAACACACATTAAATTTAATTCATTATCATGTTTAAATGACCAAATCACCTCCAAACATCGCTAGCTTTGCTGAATGTGCTCTTTTTAATAACTTCTGGTGCCATCCAGGCGTAGGTGCCAGCCGCTGACATTCGGGTCGTTTTATACACTTCACGCGCCAAACCAAAATCCGTGATTTTCAAAGTTTTATATTGAAAATCATTATTTTCGATTGGCTCGCTTAATAACACTAAAAATAAGATTAATAAAATAATAATATTATAATCGTTACTTTATGAAAGTGTTATCCATTTAATACTTACCATTGGAACTTTTAAGATCTCGGTGTATTAAGCTGATTGGTGCCTTGTTGTGTAAATAGTCCATACCACGAGCGATCTGTATAGCCCAGTCAACAAGAACATCGGGTCTGATCTTGCGTCCACTGAGTACTCGATTCAGGCTGCCGCCACGCGCATATTCCATCACCAGGCACATGTTTGGCATCTTGAGACAAACGCCTTCGAGCTGCACGATATTTTCATGCTTCAACAGCCAAAAGAGTTTAGCCTCTTGTCTTACGTTCTGCTGAGTAACGCTCGGCTCCTCGTCCGGATCCTGACGCGCCGCTTTTACTGCAACTTCTTTTTTATTCCAGAAGCCTCTGTCAAAGTTACCCCAACATTAGATTATTCAATAATCCTTTACTCAATTGAACCAGTGATCTTCTTGCACTACTAAATTACTACTCACCGGTAGACCTTGCCAAAGCCGCCTACTCCAATGACTTCCTCGAGCTGTAGCTCTTCGAAATCGATTTCGACAGGCTGTACTTGCTCGATTACCGAGGACACTCGGTCGATCGTTTCGGCAAGAGCTACGAAATTCGCCGGGAATATGCCAACTTTGCCGCGAATCTTGCCCGTCCACCAACCCTCGTCGCCCGAGATTTTGGAATCTTTTGACAGTACCTCGACTGTTTCTCCACGCTGCAGGGACAGTTCGTCCTCACCCTGGGCAGTGTAGTCGTATAATGCGGTGAACAAGCTCGAGCTGTCCTGACGAGATTGAGAAGACAACGTTCCGTGAGATGGGCTTGTCTGCTGAGATAGGGTACGTGCAGTCCCACCACTGTGCGTGTCCGACAGACTGCTGTCAGACATGTTGCTCGACGTCCGAGTATAGCAGTAAGGTTGACTATTGAACAAAATTAATTTATTAAAATAAAGCTGCTGCTAATGATGCTGTTGACACTCCAAAAAAATTGGCACTCTTCTTTATGAAGGACAAAAACATTTGGGTAAAAAAAATAACTGATAATTTTTATAAAAATTAATTAATAAATTGTAAGAAAATGAAATCTATTCTATTCACCCAATGAAATGATTATTTGTTCTGCTTGTGTAGTGATACCTTGGTGAAGAATTTCCCACATTGGAAGATATTGACTTAGTTGAGCCATTCTCTGAAAACAACAAAAAGCGCTCGTTCCGAAGACGAGCATCTGGCTGTCCAGGGTCCATCAAGGTAGACAAGCCTCTTGCTGATAGCCCAGCTGGAGGCATAAGGCTAAATGCAATTGGAAAACCTAAAGCAAATCAAATTTATTAGAACAATTTTTTTTATAATGAAAGATGTTATAGATAAATATATTGCTCTAACCTATAATTTTACTTTAGAATACACCTTGAAAGCGCTCACCTAAAATAATTATTTATATTACTAAATTTTTAAAGTTTACTTTTTAGCAATGTCAATCAAAAGTAAAGACAGTACTAGATACTAACCATTTGAGCTTTCTTTTTATCAAGGATCAAGTGCAAGATAATTTCAAAAAATGGAAATTTTTGGTGCTGCTACTTGACAATGCCACCTAAAAAATGTAATGATAAAAAATGTAAAATATTTATATTATATTTTTGTGTACTTTCAAATAATATGGTTTATTTAACATGCAATACTCTTTCACTAAAAACCCAACTATTTCTCAAATAAATAAACAAAGAAATATAAAAAATTTTTGGAACAGTAACTAGCCAAGGCATAGCCTGTTAGCATAAGCATTATTGTAAATAATTTATAAGGTCATAGTTAATATCTATAACTAATAAATCACCTTTATATCAGTATTATCAGAATAATTACCAATAAAAATTGGTCCAAATAATGAAACAACAAATCAAAAAAACTATTATTATATCACAAGAAAATCAAATATATATAACTTTATAATTGTATAAAAATATCTATAATCAATAAAAATAAATTTGATTGAAACTATAAAGACATATTTAAACTTTGCAAACAACTTGAATGTGTCATTCAATGAAATAGTTTTTAGATTAAACAATGAAAAAAATGCAAAATTTAAAGTTATATATTAAAAAAAGATTATAATAATTAATTGTTACAGAATGGTAATCATTGGCATGATATAAAAAAAATAAACAGTTTTTAAAAATTCCAAAATGACTTGAAACAATAACTGTAAATATTATTAGTTAATAAGCGAACATTTGGCCACCAAAATTGATTGTGCAAGTAGGAGCAAAGCTGTACAGTCAGATTTTTGTGATCAAATTTTAAAGGAACACAGCTTAGCAGGAAGATTTACAATAGTTTTTCTAGTGAAAATTGTCAAGCTAAGTAAATAGAAAACCAAAGTGTAAGTGAGTGAGTGATAGAGATAGAAAGAGGGAGAAAAAGAGTAAAGATTGACTGCTGAGTTTCCGACTCACCCGAGGGGATAGACGACAAACAGCCAATTGGCGATTAGGTCGCGGCTGCTGCCTGGCGTCCAGGTCGACATAGTCTGGGCCTGGACTTTACCAGGGTGCACGCCCTGAAGTAGCAGCAGTAGCAACAACAGCAGCAGCAGCAACGGCGGCAGCAGCATCACCAACATCAACCTCTACGTGCATGGGCATGAGATGAGTGTCGAAGGTCCGTGGCTCGTTACAGGAGATTGTTGTTCTCGGGGCGTCGAAGCTGGAGGCTCTCTCTCGGGCTAACCTGGAGGTGCATGTAGGCAAGCAGCCGCGGGGAGCTTTTCGCAAGAGAGCGGCCGCGCCTCCCCCTCGTCGGAGACAAGTCCGCTCTCTCCCTCTCTCTCTCTCTCTCTCTTTCTCCGCTCCGTGTCTCCCGCCTCTCTTGCGGACGTACACAGTTGCATACACGGCTACGCGCTGTATATACACGTATATAGACAGCTATACGGTCAGGGGTAAGGGGACTGCAAGCAATATAAAGTCGCACACGCATACGCGTTGACGGGAAAGAGAAAGAGCTAAAGAGCGCTGCCGTGCGAGCGAGCACGCCAGCCAGCGATCGCAGCGCGGTGTACTCTATTATGCCGCTGCTGTCGGTCGGTACCTCGGGTCTCCGCGGAGCAGAGGTAATTCGCAGGGTTGGTCTGGGGGCTGTTTTTAGAGCCGTCGACTCCAACGCGTAGAAAAAGAGCGAGACGTAAGTCTCCCCTACTCTGACTTTACCTATATTCTCAATTCCAACGCATCTTTCTCATTCTCCAACTTCCTCAAACAGACAGATACCTCCAAAGGCCTATTTTACTACAATTTTATTTTCTCTCAAAATTTCTCTCCTTGGTTTTCTCGTTCCCTTCATCTCTCCAAAGACCAAACCACCCTATTTACTCATATGAGATCCGACCATTATAATCTTGCTTACAGCCTTCATCGAAAAAACTTGTCCGACTCTCCACTCTGTCCCTGCAACCAATATGTCGAAGATCTTAATCAAATTTTCTGGGCCTGTCCTTGTTTTGATCTCCCTCGTTCATCTCTGCTCAAGAACCTCATCAAGTTAAAATTCTTCCCCCCCCCCCCAAACCATTACCCAATTTCTTCATCGTTCCTCCACAAAAATTGTTATCACTTTCTGCAATTTCCTTATCAATTGCAACATTCTCCTTTGATGGAACGTTCTCCTTTTCGTCCTCCATTTGTCTCTCTTATTGCTATTAATTCGTTCATGCTTCTTTTCTTATTCAAATTTAGCGCCTTTCCTTATCACTCACTCTACAGTTGTTGATGGCCCGTATGGTAACTTAGCTTCCTAGCTAACCACCAACGCCACTTTGAAGTAAGAAGAAGAAGCGAGACAAAATTAAAATTTAACTTGTAGAATAAAAATAAAATAACCTTTATTTTAAACTAATAAAGAAAGACAATTAAACAAAGACAGAGACAGACATAGGTATTGTGACAGTTGTTATGTCCCAGTCGAGCACACTATCTATGGTGCCCTCCCCGTCGCCACTTCTTTTCCTTCCGAATCGCCAATACAACCCTGCTCCCGAACAGAAAAGAGCGGTGGCAACCACGGCTGATGCGCTGGGCCAGCGGTGGCAGCCAGCAGTGGGCCACTCCTGAAATATCACGTAAAGGAAGGGTGAAGCACTGGCCCAGCGGTAGCTGTTTTTTTCTTTAGCAGAATTGATTAAAAAATTTCATCAACGCAATTTACGCGAAAGGGTTTTCTCTGCTGTGGAAAGGGCATTTCGCATACTTTGCATAAGATTTTTCCCGTACGCGCGCTCATGAGTGTCAAAAAAACATTTCTGCATTATAAATTCATATTTCTAATAAGCTTACGATTAATTGTAAAATTTAAATAACCTTCTAAACAAAATGATGGTCCAATAAATTACGTGCGCCGTTTTTAAATGTTACAAAGAAAACGTAAACAAACTCGTCTCCTATCACACATCACCACGTCACGTTCGTTACTTGATAACTTTGTCAAAGACAGATGCTTAGCTTTTTACTTTCAGACGAGCGTCTGACGCGTGTCCGTAGCTTCAAAGCTGAAAGTTTGGTTTTCAAAATCCTAAGCGTTTAGCATTCACAATATATTTACAAGTTATTTTGTGGTTATGCTTTCGACCGATACTTTCTTGTGGTGAGTTGTTGTTTTTTAAACGCTTGAGCGAGAAACTCCCCCTAGACGAAATATCAGGTTAGGGTCTGTTTGTTTTTATTCTCAATGGAGTGTATATACCTATAGTGTCTTTACGTTTACTACGCCGTTTCTGCATAAATGTCTAAAGTGAATTTGTACGATGCATTTACTTAAACATTTACAAATAGTCGTTCTTTGTTATTTACCGAATGTACATCTCTGTTATTTAATTGGATAGTCGCAGATCTGTAAGTTTATAGGTTACAAAACTTATCTCAAATACGTTTGTTAATTGAAGAGCTGACGATATCCACAATTTCAATATCGCACAAATGAAGCCGACGCTTTTTTGTTTTTGTTTACGTATTTAACTATTTTGTTTTGTTAATTGTTAAGATAAAAAGGAATAATATTGGCATTTGGGAAAAAATAAAAAAATCCCTATAAGCTGTTTTTTTAGTGATAAATGTTTGATTTGTGTACATACGCAAATAATAAGATTAACATATCCAAATTATTAATAATCAAACTATTGTTTCAAGCTTTTGTTGTTATTTTTAACATATTGAGATACGCTAAAAACATTGAGTGAGCGAATGGACTCTAGGGAATTTTTCCGTCATTGGAGAGACTTGGGATTACGGGATGTGTCGTTTAGTTACGTTATTACTTACCTACGTGGTGCTTGGAGACTGAACGAAGCTCCCACGCATAATTTACTCCAGTATTAAAACAAATAAAGTGCGATCTTGTTGCCCGTTTGTTGTCCATTATAAATACCGCGACTTGAAGCTCATGACCAGTTTAGATTTCTCGAAGACGTTATGTTTATTTTATATAAACACAGTTGAAAGGATGTTGCATGTGGCTCACAATTGTTTCTGCTACTGCTGCAAAATAAAAGTACCAAATTGAAATCGTGTCGCGTTATGCCACGTTAAATTCTGTGATTTTATGTAATTATGAGTTTTGTTGTTTAATTTACTGATTGATTAATTAAATTTTCAAAGGCTAAATAAATTTTGAGCAATTAATATTGTTTTTCTTGTAGATATTATTTAGTGAAAATGGCAGAAAGTATCAAGCAAAAGGATAAGGAAGAGGCTGGTGGAAGTGGTTGCATTTCTAATAGTGAACAGAGAACAGAATATTTTAATAAGTTAGAAAGATGGCTTTTAGAGGCATATGCATGGCATAGTTTTGTTGCTGGTTTCCCATACCTTTTAGCAACTAGTCAAATGTTACAAGGTACAATTTATTATTATTTATTATTAATAAAAACTGAAATCATAGGTTTTTAATTAATGCTTTTTGTTTAGGTGCTACTCCTCTTGCAACGCCAAATCTAGGTGCTTCTTTTGCAAATGCAAACATTGTAACAAATAATCAGTCGCCTAATAATGAAGCTGTACACCAAAGAAGAGCTAATGAACCTCCTCCTGCACCAATGCCTACTCAATTTCAAGTACCTGGTGTAACAGGTAAGATTTCAATCTTTTATGATTTTATTAAAATTTGTAAAGTAGCTTTGTAAAACTTTCAACTTTTTAATTCAAACTATGTGTTAATATTTTTAGGAATTACTTATAAAATTCCACCAGTATGGAAAAGATTAGTAGCAGAATTTATTGATTCCATGCTACTATGTGTATTAAAGCTATCTATAACATTCATAGCCGTAGATGTGTTTGACTTTATGTAAGTAAAATAGCATTTGATTAACATTAGTAATAAGAATTAATAAAATTTATTTTTACCATTTTAGTGACCTTGAGAGATATTATTTTGATGTGTTATCAGCAAACTTAAGAATTGATTACAAAATGGCATTAGAGTTAACATCTGGACTCTTAATCCTGGAACTTATTCATAGAGTATTCGTATGTGTTTTTGAGGTAATAATTTGTGTCTATGATATTGTTAGAATACAGTTTGGAAATATATTGTCATTATTGTGTAAATCAGACTTTTCACATTTTTTTTTCTAATTGTAGGCGTCCTGGCTTCAACGCGGAAGAAATGGTCGTATCGGTGGTGCTACTCCAGGAAAAGCTGTGATGCGTTTAAAAGTCGTTCTTTGTCAAAATGTAACACCAATAGGTCGTCCCGAGGACGATTTAGTATTAGTAGTTCCTGGAACAGATTTAGGGCTTATGCCCGCATTAGGACGATCTTTACTAAAAAATTTGATTTTAGCATTCTTCGTTCCAATATTTTTTGTTCTATGTTTCTTTAAACATAACAGAACTATTTATGATATCTTTTGCAATTCAATTGTTGTTGAAGATACCTATAGGAATGGAAATAATAATATAAATAATAATAACAACAATAATTTAAATAATAACAATATAAATAATCAAAGAGTACATCAGGATTAAACATTTTTGGCCAAAGATTATTAAGTGTAAATACCTTTGTAATATAATAAGTAAGTAAGTGATATGTAATTGCCATTTCAAGATTCTTGTAAACATTTTACAATTAGATAAATTTACAGAAACTTTTCATTATTTATATATATATATATATAAAAAAAAAGAAATTTATATTCCTTGAAGCATTTTTTGCAAGAAAATTGTTGTGGTAATTCAAATTGTAAGTCGAATGAATTTATAAAAAGTGGTTCTAATTGTTTACATCAAAATGAATTTAATCATTTTGGTTAAAATGTGCACGTTATTAAAACAATAAAAATTATTTTTATATTAAGCATCTTGTACTAAAATTTGAATTCCTAAAATTGTTTAAAAACAAAATCGAGCGAGCGACAATTTAAAAAGAAGACGAGCACAAGTTAACTCGCCCTACGCTCAACTTTCCCCCATACGATAGTAACTTGCGATTTATATATTACGAAATATCATATCTCACAGAGCGACCGTGACGTCAGATTTAAAACGAGCTCATATGATATTTCGTAATATATAAATGGCAAATTACTACTTATCCTATGGGGAAGACAGAGACAGTAAAACTTAAACTGAGCTCGGAACGCATGCGCGAGTTAAAAAGAGAGAGTAATAGGTATAAAAGTGTTAGTAGGACTTAAGCTTCTCGTGCAATCGGAGCTCAACTCCGATGGTAAATTCATTTTTACACTCTCACTTGCAGCTTTTACGCTATTTCAAGTATAGTTGTTAAATTATAGTTATACCATCATTACTAATCGATGCAATACAATCAAGCAATTGGAAAGATTTTTAAAATATTAAACAGACGATGGAAGTGGCTTGAAAGTCGAGCCTTCGTCGAACGGTCAATTGTGTGGGTAGGCCTTAGGCAAGGCAGATCTCAGAGATCCAGGCCTATAAGCAAGTCCATTTTAAGACAAGACTTTAGTCGCGCTTGAGTCAGTCTGCCTGATTTAGTCATCTGGTGAAAGATGATATAAATACAGATGTGTGCTGAGGGTCGCAAGCGTCGGGCTTTTCGGGCGAACTCGTCGATTGCGGCATAAACATCGGCAGTGTTTGAAATAAAAAATTTTCGCCTGCGTTTCTTGCCCTAGTCTCTCTATGTGCAAGAAACATGAGATAAATACGCGCTCTCTCTCTCTCTCTCTAATAAATCGGCAACAAGTTAGTGCTTCCTGTCCCCCATACAAGCGGCTAACGAATCGTTAGCGCCGGATTTTTGATAAAATTGCCGTTTCCTCTGACAAACATGTGCGGCCGGCTCTTCGTCCTAATTTATCTAACCCTCTTCAAGTGCAGTCAGTACAACGTGTGGACTTTCAATGTGGAAACTAGTCATTATGCCATTTACAGAGGCGACGTGCACTCGATGTTCGGCTTTTCAGTAGCCGAGTACAGAGATGCTAATAGTCGTGGCTGGGTTATCGTTGGGGCGCCTCTCAATCAAACTATTCATCAAGGTGTTGAACGAGGCGGAGCAGTGTTCAGGTGCGACATTGCCGAGGATAATCGATGCTTTCCAATTGTCTTTGATAAAAATGGCAACAATCGCGTGAGGTCTAGCAAGAGTCCTACAGGCGTAGAGCCTATTGACTCCAAGTCCTTCCAATGGTTTGGGGCGACGATTTCAGCTTCTATGGAGGACGGCGGCCCGCTGCTTGCTTGTGCTCCAAAATATCATTGGTATGGCTACTACAAAGCTAATTGGTCTGTTGCTGGTTTTAAAGATTTTATCGGATCTTGCTGGCTTACTTCGTTCAATAACAATAATGCTACAGAGTTTTCTCCGTGTCGTAATAATGATACGGCTGGTCATCACAAACAAGGTATGTGTCAGGCAGGAATAGGAGCTGCAATAACTAAGGATGGCAAAAGAATATACATAGGTGCACCAGGCAGCTGGTATTGGCAAGGTCAATTGTTTACCGTTGAGAGTAATGTTGAATTACCATGGGTGCCTGTCAAAGATTCAAAAACTGGATATCCTTCTTCTTATGAGAAACAAAATTTGTTATCTACTAAAGAAGGGCCACCTTATGAAGATAATAATTACCTTGGTTATTCAGTCTGTGTCGGTGACTTTCTTGGAAATAGAGACAGTGGAGTAGCTGTTGGAGTTCCACGATCAGCAGATCTTCATGGAAAAGTTTTACTCTTTACTTCCCATCTTTTTAATCACAGAAATATAACAGGAGAACAAATGGGAGCATATTTTGGCTATGCTTTAGCAGTTAATGATGTTGACGGTGATGGAAAAGATGATCTCATTGTTTCAGCCCCTTTCTATACTCAGCCTGAATTTTCCGGAGAGAAAATAGAAACAGGAAGAATATATGTATTTTATCAAGGAGGAGGAACGACTCCTTATCAAAAGTTTGATTCTAGAGATGGCAACAGTAATCGAGGTCAGTTTGGATTATCAATAGCATCTTTAGGTGATATTGATCTTGATGGATATGACGATTTTGTTGTTGGAGAACCATATGGTGGTCCAGAAAACCGTGGTGCCATTTATATTTATCATGGATCTGTAAAAGGAGTTGAAGAAAAATATTCTCAGGTTATTTTCTCTGAAAATCTTGAACAACCTGTGAGAACATTTGGTTGGTCTGTTAGTGGCGGTTTAGATCTAGATAAAAATGGATACCCTGATACTGTTGTGGGCGCATATGAATCTGATACAGTATTATATTTGAGATCAAGACCTGTTATTAGACCAATTTTACAAATCAACTTTATATCAGATTCTGTAAACTTGAAAAATGCAGCTTGTGTTTTATCAGATGGCAAGCCGGTTGCTTGCTCCGAATTGAATGTCTGTTGTATGTACACAGGAAATGGAGTAGCGTATCAACAGGATTTTACAATTAACGTCTCACTAGATGATAAAAAGAAAAAGAATCCACGTTTATTCTTCCTTGATTTTGAAAATAGAAATAATCATAACTACTCGATAGGACTTAGAAAAGAAGAGTCTGTTTGCAAACGATTTAAAGTATATGTTTCTCAGAATTTAAGAGACAAATTGACCTCGTTAGACGCTGAAATGAGCATAGAAGTTGCAAAGGAGAACAAGCAATTTTCGTACAACTGGCGGAAACGTGATCCAAAGAGACAGTTGACTGCCATTTTGGAGCCAAAAAATACAAAAAAACGCGCGGCTCTGTCTATACAGAAAAATTGCGGATCCGACGAAATTTGTGTGCCAGACTTGACGTTACGAGTCGAAAGAAACGTTCAAAAGTATCTCCTGGACTCGAACAACATACTCGAATTGAACGTAGCCATTCAGAATTACGGGGAGGACGCGTTCGAGTCGACGTTCTACATGCAACTGCCAAGCGGCATCGACTTTATCAAGACTGAAAGCAACAGCGAGTCCTCGGACATATTTGTCCAGTGCAACGCTCCGAGCGGGAGCAATAACAATACTTTACGCTGCGACGTCGGCAATCCACTGCCAGAAGGCAAGCACATTGAATTCAAAGTCCTCCTCCAGCCGATAACGTTCCACGGGATGAAGCCCTCCTTCGAGCTGAGCACCAAAGTCAACTCGACGAATCCCGAGAGGGCCGAAACGATGCAGAACAATTTCAAGGACGTCTCGATACCGGTGTGGATCGAGACCGACATATTCGTCGAGGGCGAGAGCAAGCCCCAAGAGATCGATTTCAACTCGGTCGACTTTGCCAACGTCGATCCGCTCCTGCTCCTCAGCAACTTCTCCTACGCCCCGAGCTTCACCCACAACTACACGATTCGCAACAACGGCCCCTCGAAGGTCCTCAACGTCTCGCTCTCGCTAATCTGGAGCGCCCAGACCAACAGCCGAGCGCACCTGCTGTATTTGCTCGAGCAGCCGGAGATATCGAAGGAAAAAGTCGTCTGCCCGGTCCCGGCCAACGCCGACCCCTTGAGCACCCTCAGCTCGAAGCGCAAGGCCCGCAGCAGCGGCTTCGCCGAGGACCTCTCGCAGCTCCAGTCCCTCGCGAGGCTCATGTTCGCCGAGCCGTCGACGAGGGTGGAGAGGAGCCTCAGCGGCGATCCGGACTTGCCGACGAGCGGCAGCGAGTACGACAGGTACAACGAGCCGCTCTGCAGGAGCACCAAATGCGTCGACTTCAAGTGCAGCGTTGGTCCGCTAAAGAAGGACGAGGAGGTGTCGATATCGGTCAAGTACCGGGTCAACGTCACCGCTTTGAAGGAGCTCTCCAAGGACGAGAACCTCAAGGTCTGGACGAAGCTCGTGACCCAAGTCGAATCTCAGCCGTTCATCGGCAAGCCGACCGAGCCGATAATAAGGGTCTACAAGCTCGAGACGACGATTCAGCCGCTGAAAATACTGCCGCCCCCGGAGAGCATTCCTCTCTGGCTTTGGATACTTTCCGCCTGCATCGGCACAGCCATACTCCTCCTGCTCATCTATCTCCTCTACAAATGCGGCTTCTTCAAGAGGAATCGGCCCTCGAGGCAGGGACCAGAGAGAGAGCCATTGAACGGATCTTAATATTATCACACGGATCTTTGCATGGACATTAGATTAATATAATTAAGTAAATTTATGCGATTCGAAGAGGAGACGACACTTTTAGAATGCATAAGCCATTTATCCATTTGCACCTACCATGCAAATGTACTTATAACTATGGCCTTGAATTTTATTTAACTCTAATTAATTCGTAACCTTTTTTTTTCATTTTTTTTTCTCATAAACGTGACTGCCTTAAAAAACGCACAATAATACATATCCATGGCAATACGACTGTATTAAACGTTTTTATCAATGTTTTTCCTTTTTAATACTAGCTTTGTAATTGCATTTTTAACCGCGTAAATAATAATTTTATCCCTCGTTTTGAAATTAATACTCAAGATGCGCGTCGTTTAAATGAAAATAAAGATGCTTCCGTAACTCATTTTAATGTTCGAGTAGTTTTAGGAATAATAGACTGTGTGAGTGCAATGAACAAATTAATATACATCTATCGAACGACGTTTTGTCAAATCGAGTATATACATCGTCGTTTCTTTTTTTTTAATTTACAAATACTCATAGACATTTTATTTAATTGTTAACAACGTATACGTCACATTTTAGTTCTACTGCTAGGCAAATCATGAAATTTAAGAAAGAAAGAAACATTTCGCTTATCCTAATTATTGTAATCGTGTACAACTGACTTGTTAATTTTTTAAGTCCAAATGTTACTTAGACCGTCTGATTTTATATGAAGATGAATACCATATATTTTATAACCATATATTATATCTGTGTACGAGCGACACTCAACGCATAATAAGTATTCCGTAGTGCAATTATTAATTAAATAATAACGACGAAAGTAAAATAAAGCGACAAAACGAGCAGAAACGAAAGTATAAGTATAATGTTGGAGCATCGTTTCTTTAAGATTTGAAAAATTTACAAACCCTCCCATTGGTGCTCGATATACCAACAAGTGCTCTTACCAAACATTTCGCGAATCTCAATAAACTTTATAAATTTTTAATACGTCGACATATTTGAAACTGAATAAACAAGTTTTAACTGTTTAATGATACTTATTTTATCTCGATACTTCCTTCCTTTCCAAAAGTACTTTTTTATTTTTAAAACATTACTTCTAGCTTCACTAATCATTCGAGACGTTGAGATAATTTATCGACATTATTTTTAGACTCATGAATCAGCCTTTTGTTTTACTAGAAAGTCACAAGCAATGTTTTAAAAAAATTTTTTTTTTATGAATTTCTTATTCATAATTCTGGAAACGAATAAACTTATGTCTCGCTAATATTATTGTCCGCGATAAGATCTTGATTATACCGTCAAAAACGGGGACAGAGAAAAAGGCGCGGCACTATAAGAAAATCAATAGCCCATTTTGAAGATTGCTTGTCTTTCGGGTTACATAATCTGAATTACACAGAAACATGAATTTACCTTCAAGAGCCTCAATCTACTTTTTCTTATTTAAATCAGGTTTTTTCAAATAAATAAATAAATAAATATTATTCAGAGTATGAACGATTAAAAATTCAATGTTGCGCTGGAGATGGAAAAAGCCCAAGGCAATAAAAAAGAAAAGAAAAAAGAATAAGAGATGTTTCAATCTTTGCATAGCATCGATTAATAAGTTTAGCAAGATTCCAGCTGAGCTCTGCAACGAATCTCGCCCACGACAAATTTCACAACTCCCGTGTAAATATGCAAATGAAGCAGCTACTAATATGGTTCAATGTCTTGATACATCGTTGCGGCCAGGAAAGCTATCCGGTTTATTACGTTGAAAATCTTTGTCAATGTACACGATTAAGTTCCGGGAAGGAAGTTTACAGCTCGTTGCGACGCGTTTTACTATAAAATAGAGCACTTGCTCAATTTTCTCGATAATCAGCATTTTTCTATGGAATCCTCGTTAACGCTGAGTTGGCGAATGTTGAAGAAATTTCCTTTTTCTTTTTGTTTAAAAAATTGAAAAGGAATGCAGCCAGAAACAAAACCTTAACATATTTGTTCTTTGCTAGCAATAAAAGACAAGTTAAAAATTAATTTCTTGCTATATTATAATAATTATACGCTTGCCTATTCATCTCTTGGTTCATTCATGCGAGTTTTCATTCAAATTTCAACGCTATGCGTCATATTCGAATTCGTAGGTGTGAAATTGAAACGTGGCGTTGTTGGCGCGTACACGTACACGCGCGCTAAATACTACACCTGCTAGGGATTTTCGATTTATTCTCAATATTCAGCGAAATATTATGATATATTACGATTCGCAAAAGTAGCGGGCATATTCGAATCAAGACTTATCTGCAACGCCAGAATATTTTCAATACCTAAAAAGTAAAAATCGAAATTAAAACAATAATCTCGAATTTTTCTATTGAGTTTCTATATTACTTAAGGATGACAATCTCACTGATATTAAAATGAAAAAATTTTAGGATATAAGCAGAATTTTAGTTGCTCTAGGGATATGTGTAGCGCAGTAGCAGGGCGGATGAGAAGAGTAAGGAGCGCGAGTGTGCGCGATGGAGAAAGTCAACACAACAGAGAGAGAGGCAGAGAGAGCGCGCGCGCATTCTCTCTCTTGCTCTCTCTCTCTCTCTCTCGCTGCCACGGAGCGGAGCTCGTAAAGAGAGAGGCCGATGTACAGTAATACGTGTATATATGGTAAGGGGCAAAGAGAGCGAGGGACTGTCGGGCGGCTGCTCTCACACATAAGCGTCTGCACACTCTGACTGCACACCCACGCAGCCAAGCACATATCAAGCTTGTTACTCAGTCCGTCAGTGTGAGAGTAAGTGTGTCGGAGAGTTTCGGAGCAGAGGCAGAGCTGTGTGCGGTGCGCGCGCCCGGGGGATCGACGACTCTCTGGGACGGCGACGGTGCGGCGTCAGCGGCTCTCCACGACCACGACGACATCAGCGCACAGAGACGGTGGCGGTGCCAAGAGAACGCGAGCAGCAGCAGCAGCAGCCGCGAGAACGTCGTGTGTAGGAGTGGCATCATCATCAACATCGCGGCGTTGACGAACGCGAAAGAAGAAGGAGAGAGAGAAAGCCCGGCTCGGCCGACTTGTCCGTGTCCCCACTGCCACCGTAGCCGGCTGCTGCTGCCACCGCCGCTATCTTCCGCAAGGCATATTGCCGCTTTCTCCCTCCCTCGGAGCTGCAGGGCCTCGCTCTTTCGCCCCGGACGTATAAGCAGCCGTATACGTGAATCGAAGCAGCTGGAGTCATGTCGTCGTCCGGCGACTTTGGCAATCCCCTCAGGAAGTTCAAGCTCGTCTTCCTGGGCGAGCAGAGTGGTGAGTCAGACGTGCACACGTACCCTTCTCCTTCGCTCTCTCTCTCTCTCTCTCGCGCGCTCCCTTTCCCTCTCTCTTTCTCTCCCTTGCGCTCACCCTCGCGCACTCGATCTCCTTTCCTTTATTCCCATCTCTCCTTTCGCTTCGTTCGCTTTTCCGAGTCGTTCGCCGCTGCTGTATGCTTGCTTTCCGCAAGCGTACGGTACAAGCCAGAGGGGAGAGAGAGAGGGAGAAAAGCCGAGAATTGGCACTTAGGTTATAAATCGATATTCCTCAACGGAGCAGACGAGCCTCCTAGGCTTTGCCTATGCTCCGAGCTCCAATCGACAATTTGCTAATTCCCCCTCCTCCCTTCCCCTCCCCTTCCTCGTTCACACTGACTCGATTAAGTTCTTGTAATGAGACAGACTCTTTATTTTTATTTTACAGTGGGCAAAACGTCCCTCATTACTCGGTTCATGTACGACAGCTTCGACAATACCTACCAGGCAAGTGCTTTAACGATAAACTACTTTATTATCGGCCGACCTTGATTTTTAAGCCGCGATAAAAATCATGGACCAATTATATCGTTTGCTGCTCCAAATTTCTCTAACGGATCTTCGTTAGATATACCAGTTCTCTAGTCTCATTTTTTTCATAGAAAGTATGTATTGTTAAGTACTGGCTGAGGCCAATGACCTTAGGCAGATTCTGGCTATCGAATAGTCAAGCTTTGATAAATAAAACGAGTAGGAAATGACATATTATTATCATATTGTTTTCTTTGTTTGCAATTTAAATTCTATATTTTATTTTACTTATGCTGTATTATTTTATCAGGCCACCATAGGAATAGATTTTTTAAGTAAGACCATGTATCTAGAAGATAGGACTGTGAGACTACAGCTCTGGGACACAGCAGGTCAAGAGCGCTTTCGCTCATTGATTCCTAGTTACATCAGAGATTCAACTGTTGCTGTTGTAGTCTATGACATCACTAGTAAGTTTTATAAAATTTATACGCAAGCTATTAAAATTATTGTCAATTGTGTGAACAATATTAAATAAATAAATTTTTATAAAATTATTTTTAGATGCAAACTCTTTTCATCAAACATCAAAGTGGATTGATGATGTGCGGACAGAAAGAGGAAGTGATGTCATTATTATGCTTGTTGGCAATAAGACAGATCTTAGTGATAAACGTCAAGTTTCCACTGAAGAAGGTGAAAGGAAAGCTAAGGAATTAAATGTTATGTTTATTGAGACTAGTGCTAAGGCTGGATATAATGTCAAACAGGTAATCTTATTTTAAAACATCTCATTGACACTAATACTAATAAATATCTAAATAAATTAAATTGATTTGATTTACAAGAGGTAGTACTTTTTAAGTCAAATTATTAAATATAATAAAAACTAATTTATTTGTTGCTTTTCCATAGCTTTTCAGAAGAGTAGCAGCTGCTCTGCCTGGAATGGATTCCACTGAAAATAAGCCTCCAGAAGACAGTATCCTTTTTCCTTTTAAGGAAATACATATCATGAAATGTTGCATGAATTCATTTCCTATTTACATTTGTTTCTAATTTTTTTATTTTTTTTTTAGTTTTGTATATAATTTCTTGTTAATTTATATTTATTTATATTTTCCTTAATGATTTTTGTAATACCTCAATGTGTTTTTGTTACTTATTGTAGTGCAAGAAGTAGTATTAAAGGATACACCAATCGAACTCAGTTCCTCAGAAAGCAGTTGTGCATGCTAGACCGACATTGGCTGTTTGCGTTTAAATGCGCGATACATCGAATTTAAAAAAGCAATTGACAGACTTATTAAAAAATTGTGTGTTTTATAACAAATTCAAGAATTGAATGCACTGATTGCCAAAACGTTATTTTCAAACAATCAATGATCGATCAATCTTTTCACTAGTAGATTTTTTACACTAAAAGTTCAACCACAAAACAACCATCCTTGTTCATTGTGTGTAAATTACCGCATTGATGTTGGTAAGTTTTTTCATAAATACATAGGTATTCACTAATGATTGGTTGATCAGACAAATTATATCAATCACTACAAGAAATGAAAACCACGAAAATGCAGTATATATATATAGCAATAACATAAGAAACAGGTGCATTTACTACAGATATCGCCACTTACATTTTTTAAGTGTCACGATGTCGTACGAATTTAAAGTCACAGATATAAATTAATTATTCAGTTGATTTTTGTTAGATTAATATAGCTAATTCAAGCTTCTAGGGAGTTCTAGATAATTTTTATTATAAAACACTAAAATATGGTAAATTTAATTAGGTTATACCAAATTTTAAATAAGGATATGGAAAATTTGAGTTTTTTTGTATAAAATAGTCTTCAAATTGGAAAAAAAAAGATTTTAGATACTTGATTCCTTTAAGTATATTTTATAGCCATTAATTTTTATTTTGTAAAAATGAGTATTATACTTTTAAACTTTTAATTTATATATTAAAAATTATAAATGCCAACATATATTTTTTGTATTCTGAGTTTCATATGTTTGTTACTTTATTACTTATTAAAATATGATAATTAGAATGTAAGTATTTAATAATTTAATTAACGATTTAATCTTTAATTAAAACAAAAATCTAATGATTAATTTGTAAAGCATATATTTCAAAAATATATTAATACAAAGTAATTTAACGGTTAATATTTACTTTTTCTGATAAATGCTAAAATTTTGATGTTTGTAAAATTTTTTTATCCATTTTATTCTATTAAGAAAAAAATTATTTAAACATATTCCGCGCATAAGTAAGCCTTTACGTGATGTTTAACATTCGAAAAATGTGCGTTCCGTCCTATTTTTAAGAATTTATATATAAATGTTGCAAAATTTTTATCACATGCTGCATGAATCGTATATAACGAAATATTTGATAGATAGGCATGTGCAATATAAATTTTATTTTTTGAATAATTTAATACTCGTACAAACACAGAGTGAATTTTTTAGTTAATTGTAATACAAATTAATTGACTAAGAAATAAAAGTACAGAAAATTGTGGCTATGTTTCGGCAAATAGTGTATCTCTAAAAAAAATATACTTCAGAATTTTATTGTAAAAATATAGTTGTGTCTTGAGCATGATTTTTTTTTGTTTCTAACATCCAAGTACTGGCAATAATTTGTATTTTTCAACGTGGATATTGACATTTACATCCCTTAACACATGGAAATAAATCAGCTGTCGATCTGCAGAACCAGTCGCAGATGCAAAACGGCGGCGAATCCGAGGGCGAGGGCGGCTGCATTTGCTAGGGTGCTCATTTGTTCATGCATCGGCTGTGAATCGCGTGGGCGCGCGAGAGAAAAGCTGAAACCAAGAGTCGCAACGTACACCTCTCTCTCTCTCTCTCTCTCAGTCCTGCATGCAATACGTTTTTTTGTCTTTTTCACTAAGAAAAGAACAGAATTCTTTTCGAGTCAATACATTTTTATTTTAATCAAAATTTCTTAAACATTCCTTGCTTTAACAGTGTTGAAAGATACTTCTTTTATCGGTATTGAATTAACTAAATTTTATACCATTTTTTATTACAATTTATAACAAAATAGTCCACGGTACTTCTTGCAATAGTATTAATAATTTTCAAACGAAATCGTTTTTATCAAGCATTTTTTAAATTAGAAAAGAATCACTAAATCGAAGCAGTTTTTGTAAATTATATAGCTTAATAAAGAATTTTTTATGCTAAATCATATAAATTCTTCACGTTTCTTTTATTCATTAATCCTCTTATATCGTAGTTGTGTAGTTAACGCGTACTCGAAAAATATTGCCATCGTTATAACGTTGTGTAAATTCTTTTAAATTACTTATTCATAAATACTACAAGCAAAACATTCAAATTCGTCCATCCAGTGATTAGATTTTACAATTTTAAACGAGTTCCGCAAGCAATTATTTCAAATGAACGTCATACTTTCTTTGTATTGTTTGTCTCTGCAATTGAACATTCAAGTTTTATCATTACATTAATGAGTTGAGAATTTACTAAACTAAAAGTGCGGAAAATTGTAAAAATAAAACATAATTTGACTGTTAAAACAGGTACTGCCCTAAAATATTACTATGAACTTTTTTATTGTACTACGAATTGCAGAACTGATATAAAAATTTGTAGTAAAATAATTATAATCGGGAGATAAAGCAACATTGATCAAGTGATTTAATATACAAGAAATTGTCCGAGTAAAAGAATGGATGCTGTTTTATACAAATGTGAATGCTATTATTGATTAAATAATAGTTGATGCACTTTTGCAACTTTTGTCTAAATAACGTTTGTGTAATGGTGTTTACTCGAAAAAAAATACAAAAAAAAAAACTGGAGCTTTATACAGAATAAAAAATTGACTTATTTATAAAAAAGAAAATAAATGCAATAAATACGTCTAATCATTTATTTATTTTACCAACGACCCACATAAAATATGATTCATTAGGTGGGAAATATTTACAGTAATATTAAAGAAATCTCGTTTTTATAGTAATTGCTTACATATCTTTATTTTTAATATCAATTCATATATACAAATTTAAAATTACGCTTAATACGATACTTCGCATTATTTCGCTAACTTATCTTCGTCACATATTCTTTTATTTTGTTTCGAACTTTTGCTGGCTTCTTCACAATAACCATTTTGTGAACCGCCAACTTTGTATGTATTCTTTATGGTTAAAGTTTTATTTTTTATTAATTTTTTACAGACAATTGAGCCTGTAAATAGACTTTATTTGCTTAGATCAAAAAACCAATGTTTCTTACTGATGCGGTTGTTTTATATATGTTGGATTTTATCTACATTTTATAATTTTTTTTAAATCCTGAAATAAACATTTTATCGATTTGACGAGCAGACGTTGACTTATACTTACATTATAATTTTATCTCGAATACCTCGAGTGAAATCGATAAAAAGTTTTTGTCTAGTTGTCGAGGGCAAACATCCTTTTGTAATAATTTCGTCAAAAAGATTATTTGCATTATTATTGTTTTAAATTTTTTACAACACCACATTTTTATATTGTGCAGATTGATAAGGAAATAAATGTACTTGTTGAATTTCGGGTAACTTCAGTTGTCAAGAAAGATTATTTTTTTCAATTGTTTATACAGCTTTATGTTACATTGCAAAATTAATAATTTATTTCATGCATGTGTTTTTGAAAACCGCACATATTACAATGTTATCGAAACTTCCATCGTGTTACGTGCAAGCAACGGAAAAAAGTAATTAATTATTCATGATTGAGTTACAGGTAAAAAAGTGACTTTCACATCTAAACTACATTTAGTCCTTTTTACACAAACGACTTGAAAATCTCCTTTCCTATTTTCACACTTAAGGTACTTTATTCAGTTTTGTGGAACTTTATACAAATAATAATTTGATCTTAAGTTTATGATTTTGACAATTTTTGTTATATTTTGAAAAGTGGACTAAATTTTATACACCGGCATACATTAACAGATCAATTATAGACAATTCAATTATTTTAGATAACACTGGTTAAAATAACAGACCAATGTAAGCTCACAACAGAAGCGTTCTTTTTAAATAAATTGACAATGCTAAAAGATTAATTTCAAGTAAAATATAAAATATTCAGCTAATATTGTTCAGATGGTTAATGTAATTTGTGCGAAATTTCTACCTTTTATACAAAATTTTTGTTATTTATGAACTATTTATAATTTGTTTTTCACTGCATGCTTGAAATGTTGCTACCCCTTATTTACACTTGTAAAATTAAACTCGTAAAAAAGCAGTAGATAAAAAAATGGGTAAATTAAAAATGTCATTAGTAATAAGTAAAGTATGTAAAAAAGTGTGTCGTAGCTGTGGTATAAATTCAACACAAGTCTTAGTCGTCATTCGAATCGATTCACACTCGTAGAAATACACTTGAAACGGCAGATTCGTTTATAAACAGACAACCGCATCCTTGGGCTGCGGCAATCCACTAGGGAGTATTTAAGTGAATTAACTCTGCACAAGTGTCTCGGCTGAACAGAGGACTTGGCGATCATCTTGGGGGGCTAGCACGGGCGAGCGAAGCACACTTGGAATATATTCTGTACAAATGAAGCGCCGGTGCTCGCACTTTGACTTCCGGACAAACATTCTTCGGTGTCGCTCTGCATATATTGACTTATCTCTCCTCCATCGTCACCAGTCGCGAACACGCAACCTGGTCCTTGAACATTTGTTCCTTCTCTCGTGCTAGTTGGCAGTAATGTGTCTCGCCTGTTCTCTCTCCAGCGTCGGGGCTAACAATCTCGAACGTCTTCGAAATAACCAGTTGATACGCGCAAACAACGCTCGACGACTTGCAAGGGATAAAAACCGCTAAACTGCACTTTCTCGCTTTAACTTTGCCTCTTTAATTGTCTTTGTTTTTCTTGTAGATTGCTTATTCGTGCTCTTGAATTTCTTTTGAAGACATACGCTTTTAGTTTTGGCAGGCGTGTGCATCGAGCAGTCATGTTATTTTCGGAATTTTTAGAAGAAATTGAAAGGCGAATTTTTTAATGATTTACTATCGAACAGAGCTTACGTTGGAATAATATTTCGAAATTTTTATTAATACAAGAGATTAGTAACTGTGAAAGGATCGTGTTTGTTAAGAGCTATTTAGCCACCATTTAGCAAATTTTCAACAACATTTTTTTATGTTTCAAATACGTTAGTAAATAATAAATTTTAAAACAATTTACTTCTAAAAATTCCTACTTCATTAATTACAAATTATCTATCTTAATAAAATTCATCGATTTTAATCAAAAGTCACAGTTGAGAAATTAAATGATGATGTACGTGGTATACATATTTCCATAGCATACGTAAAAATTACATGTAGTTTTGAGAGTTTTAGTAATATGAGAGATATCAGCCTTTCTTCAACATACGCAACAACTTTCTATTAATTTTTTTTCCAATAACAGTAACAAAGTTTAATTTAATACTTTTCGTGTGATTTATAATTAAGACATGGGCAAACAATTTGGCCAAAACAATAATTTTTTGTTCAATCTTTAAACATTAATTTCTTAATGAACAGTCCTGAAAAACTTTACGACATAACGTAACAGTAAACGTCATTAAAATTTCATAAATAGATCTCTACGATTTTTTCAAATATTTATGTTTTCCAATACAAATTTTATTTTCTGAATTTAGAACTTTGAGTATAACTGAATAATTTCATTTTTATCTATACACAAAAACGATAATAAAATTAGGGGACGGTGTAAATAACCGACAAATACTTGTATCTTATCTCACATACAATAAGCTATAGGTATTTTTTGCTAATTCAGTGCTTTCGAATTATTTACAACATGGTTCATTTTAATTCGAGTATAAACTTGACCCAACACTCAAAGTAATATCTATCTTTTACAAAATCAAAGTTAAAGCAGTGTTTTGGGGCAGTATTGCGTCTGTTGTAAACATTTCGTAAAAATTTTGTATTCTATAGCACTTGAAAATATATGTTCTCAAAAATCCCGTATTACGTATCGTTAATAATTTGAACAAACAAAACTAACACTAGAATCATAAAAATTGTGGATGATAAAAATGAATATATACATCCGGTGGATGAAAAATTCTTATTTACAGTTATCAATCAGTACAGTTCTATTTTATTTTACCCTTAATAGTAGTTTATTTCTTTGTTGTTGTTGTTGTTGTTGTTGTTTTTTCTCAAGAAAAAAGAATCGACAAAATCCGCGTGTAACCATCCTTAAATTTAATCGTAACCCGATGAAATTGTCCGGGATTCACCCGAGGAATTCCCACTATGACATTATTTACAACTTGTCTATAATACCGGGGGCTCTCTATGTTGAAAATACAAAAGAAGTGTCGCATCGTATGTTACAATTGAATACACAATAGAAAAAAGAAAAAAACGGGAGAATAAGAGGAAAAAATGGAATGACGAGAGCGGAGGCTTTGAAGCTCCCAGGCTCTGGTCGATTCGCCGGCAAGTCCGCGCAGCGGGCCAACGAACGCAAGGACATTCCCAGCGGCAGCTTCTTTCACAGCTGACGAACCGTCATTTTTTCAAGGCTCCAGTAGACTCCCGTCAGATGAAGTCGCAAGAGAACGCGGTCTCTTGCAGCTCTTCCTCTCAGACGCGCAGCTCGTCCATAACGACGAGATGCTGGCCGGCAGAGTGCTGCTGCTGCTGCAGCATGTGCTGGGACTTTTTCAGCGTACTGCTCGAGCCTGGCATGGCAAGGCCCTCTGCCTGCTGCAGTTGATTAGGGCTCATGATGAGATTCTGAGCAGAGTGGTGTTGGTGCTGATGTTGCTGCTGCTGCTGTTGGTGGTGTTGGTGCTGGAGCTGGTGCAGCTGCTGCTGCTGCTGCTGCTGCTGGGCCTGGGACTGCTTGTTAGGCTTGGCGTTCTTCGGGGGCGGCGGGGCCATCGGCACGTGGCAGGCGTTGCTCGGGGGGTCGGCAAAGACGGGGGGCGGCATGTGCTGGATGTGCCGGTGCTCCGAGGCCTTGCCCTCTGCGAAGTCAGAAGAGGCGTCGAGGGAAGGCTTTAGGGGCTTCTCGCGTCAAGCGCACTGGCTCAAGCAAGCCAGCAGCAACGGCTCGAGGTGGAAATTTCAGAACTCGGTCTGGCTGATCCAGTACGGCTGGCCTACGAGATACAAGCCCGCTCTCTAAGCTCTCTCTCTCTCTCTCTCTCTCCCTCTTACTCTCTCAAATTTTACGTTATCCCGAGCTCTCGAGGCTTCACAACTCAAAATTCAAACTGGCCGATCTGAGAGAGCTGCTGCTGCTGCTCGAGTCTTGTGATTAAAACTTTCATCAGGCGGCAAGATTGGACATTTTGAATTTTGTTTATCGTCATAAGCTTTACTCGATCCTCTCAAAAACATACATATACATATACTGTTGATGTATACCGTGTCTCCGCACCTTACCATTTTGAATTTTGAACTTTCAACCTCGAGCCCGCGATTGTAGAATATACAATTGGAAAAAAAGAGATGATGCAATTGAAAGGGAATTTAGCAGTAAGAAAAAAAAAGGATAAAACCGTCTTACCAAGTTCCCCGCAGATATTGTTCGGCATCTGTCCGTTCTCCTGGCGCTTCTTCGGGTAGTGATGCTGATTGTTCTTATCGCGCTGATAATAGACGCCGGCGAATATGAGGACGTTAAGGATGAGAAGGCTGCAGCCAATGGCTATCGTGACGCTGAGGGCGGTCGAGTAAGCCGCGAAGCCGTCCTCCGGCTGGCCGGTCGTCTCCTCGTAAGCGAGCTCGCTCGGCTGGGCCGAGGTCAGGTTCGGCGGCCGCTCGCTCGTCGACTCGATCGTCGTCGCTCGCGTCGTCGTTACCGGCAGCCTCTGGATGAACCGCGGCGGCACCTGTTTTACAAGCACAATTGACATTATCACGAGGACAAGAAGGACGAGTTGTTGTTGTTGTTTATAGGCTGACGAGGCGAAAGATGTGCCATACCTGCTCCGAGTCCAGAAGATGATGGGACCTAGGAACGTCGTCGGACCCGGGCTTGTGCAGATCAGGAACCAAGTTCAGCCAGAATGACAGTCTGTGTGCTCTGTAGTACTTTTTCAGCTTCGACTTGACATCTGGAAAGGGAAAAGCGAGCGAAACGAGGTCAGAGAAAAAGAGAGCAGCTGCGAAAAGACGCCTTCACCTTCCTCCTTCACCTCCTTCTTTCGTCTTGTAGCTTTTTTTTTCCTCGCTTTCTACTTGCTAAGGGCTTGGTAATTAATTAGGCTGGCGCGAAAGTGAATCGGAAAGGATGCGAGATTAAGGATTCGCGGAGGGATATAAAGAGAATATTTTAAGCGTCGGCCTCTGCATTTCAAAGGCTTCTTAACGGGCTACCATATATATATATATTATTTTTATTTTTCTTTATCCTCGGAATTACTTTAAAAACTGATGAATTTTCGAGAGTGCATCTTTAACATTGACCAGCCTATCGCTCCTTTTTTTATACGAATTTCATGTAAATTAATCTAGTTTATCTAATTATTTATTTCTTTCGTCTTATTTCAACACTTTTCTCGTGTACGATAAAAATATTTATCATCATAATTGCACTTGATTTTCCAACGTTTTTTTTCTCTCCAAGTACGTATTTTTCTTATGCAAATTACTTGAAAACTGTAAGAAAGCCGGGACAAGCAGAGCCGTAACAGGATACTTCCAGCTTTTTTCATAATACGTGTGCAAAATCTTGAAATTTCAGTTTAATATCGAATTTGAGATAGTTGGCCGGTTCTTATAATTTTTTCCTACTGCGCCGGAGCGTCATCGTATGCACACGTAGAGATTAAAGATAAACAGGAAATGAATTTAAACTCGAGTCTACTACCTCTGGATCTGATAATATTTTCATTAAATTTAATTTTCCTTGTACGCCTCTCCAAGCTAACTTTTAATCGCGGCGAAACTAATAAAATTAAAGCTCCGAAAAAACGATAAGGTTTTATTCGAAAAAAAGCTGAGATTAAGAAACAACAACAGAGGAAAGAAGGAGAAAAAGAACACAAAGTAAGCGGGTATTGTTTCGATGGCGTACAAGACCAGTCATTTCCGTGCTCGAAGAAATTAATCTAAACGAGCTTTTCCCTGTAAGAATGCCCCTCTCTCCTTTCTTGGCCTTATGTATATATGTATATACAAATAAGATGGTAGCCCGGTTATTTTTTGGCACGATGCTCCAAGCTTTCTCGAAGCCTATCTCTCCTTCCCTCCTCTATGCTGTCGGCTTCTCTCGGGAGGCTGGACGTGCGCGCGCGCGTGTGTGTATGTAGGGCGTTCCGTGGAGCCTTGGCTGTGGCCAGCCCTTGCGGATCGTTCATTTAGATAATTATAATGAGTGCTCGAGTTGCAACGCCGCTGTGAGCCATTATGCGTTGCAGTTTTGATAATATCGCAAGCCCTCTCCTCCCACCCTCTCACCGCACCTCTCGAGCTTGGCTAAGCTTGTGCGCGAGTATAGTCGAGGCTGGGTACATGCGCGCGAGCTCGTGCGCCCTCGCGAGTGGAGGGGAAGCAGCAGCAGCAGCAGTGGGGAAATGTTGAAACTTTTAAGCGGGCATCGCCCCTGTCTTTCCTCTTAGCCACACCACCATCTCCTTTGCTCAACCCTTCGAGCTTTCTACTTGCCCCTTTTTCCTTCTTGTTTTATTCTTATCTTAATTTTATTACCGATGTTGTTTCCTCCCCCCCCCCTCTCGAGCCTTAATCGACCCACTAGCCCTTCACCCTCATCCGCTTACAAGCTTCAGCATTTATGAATTTGTACACGCACGCTGCCGCATTAGCTATTTATAAACGCGTACGTGTTTTTACATCCTTACAAAGGTATATATAGGTATTCCCAGCTGAGAGTCATCCTCATCATCATTGCTTTAGGATATGTCTTTGTGCGGACAAATACAACAAGCGGAAAGAAAGAAAAAACCTAATACTCCCTTGGAAGATTAGATTCCACGAGAAAATCTCTCGGCCAAGTACGAGGGCAAATTAATTATCGTGGAATGAATTTTGCAAAGAATTGTTAAAACAGAAGCTATTAAACGTAAATCCCCGGCATGTGGTATATATTTATCTTGCCGTTTAATCAAGTCCATTCGGACCAATACCAATATCAGAGCGGAGGGAGAGAGGGAAAAGTAAGCAAATAAAAGTATATTTTCGGCGATTCGCAATAGCACAGAGAGTAACAGAGAATGAGGGAGAGAGAGAGAGCTATACTAATGCAGGTTGCGCAATCTGAAAGGTCGCTTGCACTTGAAAGCTTTATTTCAATCAATATTATCATTAAGTTACGGCGAGTCTGCAACTTTTCCTCGAGTAAACACATATAATAAATGAATTAAACAAGTTTCGACCTTAGAGGGCCTGCGGGGCTGGGGGCGGCGGGAGTAGGAGAGTAGTGGGGCGGTAGTATAGAGTCCCTGAGTGCGTACTTTTCGAAGAAGCCTGCAAGAAGAAAAATATTTCCTTGAGTTATACTGCTGCATTGGCTTTCTCCTACGACCAAGAATATAACTGCGAGGCTCTCTCGCAAACGCAGCTATTTCTACAGCAGTTGCCGCGACTCTCCCTCCCTCCCTTTCACCCTTGCCCCAATGCCCCTTTTCACTGTGCGCTTTTACACAACCTATCCGCCAACGAAAAAGAGAACTTTGTCCACTTACACGAGAAAGAGCCTGGGATACCGAAGGTATACACCGAACCAAAATTCACGACAAATGTGCCTTCTTATAACTTTACCTATTTTACTTATTGTAGGAAATTACCGTCTGTTGCGTACCTAGCCCCAATACAACTTTGGTCGTTATTTATATAATACAACTTTAATTTGACGCGATTCGTTTCTTTTTTATTTTCGAACGTATGTCGGCGGACAAAAAAAAAACAACTTGCTATTAAAGATGCTTGCAAAAAAATTTTGCTCTCCTTGGGAGGCGGTAAGTAACACGCGTTTCATTTCTCGGAGTGAAATTTATAACGCAGGAGTGAAGAAGTGGAGTTTGCGCAGAAGGGATATGATACGCCTGAGAGATGTAACTAAGCCGAGCTTATAAATCAGCTGGCACTAAACAAAACCAATTCGCTGGCGGTGTAGAGTGTGTACATAGAGCCTACAAGCTCGCGCGTAAACATACTGCTCGAGCATTTTTAATGTTCTCACCAGCCTGCATATTACGGGCCATAAACATATCCGGACTTTCGGCTAAATCTACTCATCCTTCCATAGCTGTTTCACTTCATTCCTCTCCGTGTGCCCCCTTGGTCCCCTGGCCCTCCCTCCATCTCTTAAGCCTTAGCCTCGAGAATTCCTGCGTTTCATCGACTCCGGCTGCTGTCCAATTTTCAGGGAATTCATGTACGTGCCTCGATTGCGAAGCTGACTTACTGGAAAATTGATCGCGAGAAGCTAGAAACCCCATTAAACGTTAGAGAATTCGATTCGAGGTAAGGGAAAATGCTGTACTTGCGAGCGACGATCGAGAGAAGCTACCGCCGTCGCCGCTTCCTCCCCACTTGCTTCTTCCTTCTTCCTGCACTTGTTCTTGCTGTTCTTTTTTTACCAATTGTGCTTTCACTTTGAAGGAATTGAAAGAAAACGTTACTGCGTTGCGCCGTGTTTTTATTCAACGAACAAATGTTCTTAACGGCGTTTCTACTTTAGCGTTATTTGCTAAACTTGAAGATGTCACGCTTGCGAGTGTGCAATCGATTAAAACGATTTCGATTCTCGTTCGTTATACTCAAACTCTTGTGAGTTCATTTCTATAACGTGGCTTGTTGGGTGAAAATAGTTTAACGAGATTTATGAAAAGTGGGCTCGGTATACGGGAAAAGGAAAACAGAGGGCGTAGGTAGAAAGTCGGGGGGAGGGCAGAAAGATAGGCTGAGTAGGGGTGAGCTTTGGGATGTAGCTGCGTGAGTGCACTAATCACCGGGCATTAACTCAGCGTGGAAGAGAAGAGAGGGTGATAGAAAAAGAGTGAAATGGAGAAGGATGCTAGGCGGGGATAAGAGCTTGCGGGGCTAAAAAGAGGCCGAGAAGGACTGAGCCCCAAGTGGCAGACAAGGGGCGGAGAAAAGCAGCTGAGAAGCAGGAGGAGGAGTTGTGAAAGAAAAGTGCACCTACGCGATGAAACTGGAGGAGAGGCCGCTTGGTTTCCAGTTTAAAAGACGAAAGCTCGGGAGGAGAGCCTACGGCTTTCCTACTTCGCTTATCACCGTACAACTTCTGCAAGCTCGCACTAGATTATTATTTTTTATTTCGGCGAAAAAATTAAAAAAAAATGCCCTGGCTATACGTATTGTGGGTTATTTGGAAAAAGAAAGCCGCAGGTGTAAAAACGCTTGTCTCCCCGGCTGAACGACGAGCCTTTTTGGCCTTCGGTATGCTTCTTGCACGAGCGCTCGGGACGTAAGCAAGATAAATTAAGCTGGAAAATCACGATGCTATACGACGCTCTCCGGCTAAATGACGAGGCTCTTCAAAATTGCATTCTTCTGGCTAGATAAATTCTTGACGGGATTTAATTTATCTTAAAAATTACAAATATTTGTCATAATTACACTAATTCCAGGCGTTTAAAAGAAGAAGGCAAACACAACAAGGAAGAGAAAAAAAAGGGAGAGCAACTCACCTATGCTGAGGTAGGTTTTGTGAACGGCCTCGTACGCTGTCCACTCGAGGTTTTTCAATTTCGTGCGTTCGGGTCGCGAGGCTGGCGAACCTGGCTCCGGCGTGCCCTCGTTTGGATTACTGCGAAACATACGGATCCTTAATCGGTTATGCCCGATTGCACATCGAGGACTCCAGTGGGCACGTATACCCAAGCAAATCTCTCTTTTACTTTAAATATTTCCCGCTGTTCCCTGGGATTTCCGCGTTTTTTCAAAACTAATTTTTCTCATTGTCTTATTTTGCAAATTTTATGTCTTTTCCATCCTTCAACTTCCAAGTTTTGCTTACGACATTTATTTAAAATTTAAGGTTTTTTTTATCAGCCAAGCGAGTTAGCCTTGTTCCCGTTCCTTTTTTCCCTCTTTTAATCATCTTATTCGCATTCAGAAAAGTTAAGAGGCGCAGGCTTGTTGCTCAATTTGTAGAACAGCCTTCCAGCATTTTTACGCGAGCCAACATCTTCGTATTCTTTATACTTTGAACAAAAATAAGAATTCTTTGATGATAGCTATCAAGAAAGATCAGCGTCAAAAGCTTTCCTGGACAAAGAGCTTTAGCTTCAAAGAATATTGAATTGGCATCAGATGCACAAAAATTTTATTCATGAATACAGCGTTAGAAAATGGAATTTTTCATGTCGTTCTTTTTTTTCAATTTAAATCGTGTTGTTAGCAAGGGGTTGGCTTAAAAAGAAATAATTAATCATTTACATTGTGCAATTGAACAACTCGCTTGTTCGTTCGACTGAAAAATTGTAATTGAAAAGTATATTATTAATGAAATAACACTTTTATTGCGTACATATAATGAAGAGAGTTATGTTTCGCAAAAAGAATGAGAGAAATTTTAAAATAATATAAATTTGTTGAAGAGATTACTTTAGCTTAACTGCTGTAAAAGATTACACGAGAAAAATTCCAGTAATTTAAAGAGAATTTCTTTTTTTTTAATTCAAAGAGTGTAGTTTTAGTAGAAAATTATATTGAAAGTCGCGAGCTTGTATAATATTGATGAACCTTAATTTTGAACTGTGAAGGATCGATAATTAAATGAGTTTTATTTTTAATTTAATTATATCTAGTTAGTTAAAAAGGAATTAATTAAAATTATATTGTCTATTAAATAGATTAAGCCATGCTTACCCAGTTCTGGCAAAATTAGCCAAATAAAGTATGACGCTTTCAGAGAGTCCGACTTCCGTCCTCGTATAATTTCGAGTCCAATGCGCAAGGCCCGAAACAAGAGGCGCACCAAAAAAGTATGGCAGTTCCTCGCCGTGGATACAGCCTTGCCTCTGTTAAACAAAAAAACAGAAGGTAAGACAGTTTGTTTCAATAAATTTCCATCAAAAAGGTCAACGAGAATTTCATGCAACCTTAAATGAAGAATGCACTTTTCTGATTTTGATGGATTATTTGAGCTCGATGCGCGCAAAAAATTTGAAACGTCTCGGCGTAGAGGTTCGAATAATTTGAATTTCAAAAATTTTTACAGGTCATTCGTAAAAATAAAGGGAAAATATTGAAAATCGATATGGTGATTTAAAAAAAACTGGTATATTTGATTGATTCCCCGGGAATTTGAAACGGTAAATTTGAAATCAATGATGCATATAAAATTTTTCAAAGGTTGCCAATCGACACTAAGCAGTGAATTAAAAATAAAACAAAGATCTATTTTTTTGTAAAATATTTATAAAAATAATATTTACGTGACGTAGGCGCATAAATTTTTGACAAATCTAAATGAACATTAAATTGCGCTTGACTTTCAAGTCAACATTTAGTTGGCTTAATCCAGGAAAGGCAAGAAGGAAGTTTGTAATACCCTGTTTACCCGTAACGCATTTATTTAAACAGGCCATTCGCGTGTAAATGCAAAGAAGAGTAAAGTGGTTGTCGGCAATCGTTAGCTCCAAACGCATATAGGAAGCGTTAAAGAGAAATTTTTCGTGGAACAGGATTTTCCGGGATGGGAGTGTGGTGGTGGTGGTGGTGGGGGAGGACTGCACCTTCTCGTACGTACGCGACATCAAAGAGAATCGGTTAGAATCCACAAAGGGACCTTATGCATGTCTTGTGCATTATTCAATAGACTGCGCCGTGGAGTACACATTTATTCGAACGTGCGCCAGAATCCGATCGCAACGGATCGTCCCTATTCCATCGAGCCCGGCCCATATATACGCCAGCCAAGTGGATTTGTTCGCGCGCGCCTTCCTCCTCGCCGGCCAAATATCGCGTTTGGGGAGGGAGAAATTTTGCTCGGCCTGGCAAAAATAAAAAGCTCAGCACCGCTAGCGTCATTCGTTTTTCCACCATCGCATATCGAAAAGTCGCGTTTTTTCCTCCCTCCCTCCTACTTTCTCTCTCTCTCTCTCTCTTTTGCTCAACTGCCGGCGTCCGTGTAATCATGCGCGCCATGAAATACGCGAGGCGATATTTTAACGACGCCAAACGACTCTCATGTTTCATAAAGGGGAATAGCAAAGCCCGAGAGCGCCAAGATTGAAAGTCTAGCGTCCCAGCCGGGCTGAGCTCTCCTCTATCTGGCTCGAGTTTGCGCCTGGCAATCGGCTGTCAAGATAAGGGAGCCCCTCCTCCTACAACCAGCCTCCCCCTCAAATCTTTTTCCCCTCTTTTTCTGCTTTTGTACCATCTGCTTTTTGCCTATCTTTCTGGCATCGTTACTTTTGTTTCCTTTACTTCATCGGAAGACAATTTTATGGACAATTTTCATAATTAGCGCTTCCCCAGCTGATATTCTTCTGCGAAATTCAAATCAATGAATGACCAAGTGCGATGGGATTAATAAATTCGTCATTTCGTATTTCTTCGAAGAATTTTTCTCTCCCTCGCGTTTTTAAATAATGAAGTTAATTGCGACACGTTCATTAGAACTTGAAAGCTTGTATAAGACAAGAATTTTTCCTCTCAACTCTGTCGTAGCTAAATTAAAACTGAACACTGCTGGCCTTAAAAGCTTTTTAAACAAGTTTGCAAGACTTACTTTTTTCGCGAAAAATCAAAGTTTACATTTCGAGGAAATCTTGATCCGACAGATAAACCTACATACTCGTTATAATTTTGCTTTTAATCTTATATTGATCAATTAATTTGTCCAACAATTTTTAAAGACTTTGTACAATGATTGATTAAAACGTTTATAAATTGTACCTAATTACATTCTAATCTGATTTACTGCTATCGTTAAATCCAATGATTCAGACAACAAAATTCGAGTAGCTGAGCCAATAGTTGATTGATCAAAAGTGCCTTTCAGATTTTCGATCGACAGATAAAGAATATAATAAAGCGTAAATAAATTTAATATCTGTGGAGCCAAGATAAAGCAGATAAAGAAAATGAATTTCTGCGTATATCGTTATTGTAAAAACAGAGCGCGTACAAGCGTAATATAGCACGTGCGCTTATGTCGGGCAGTTCATTCCGCGATGTCTCCTCGGCCTACCGCTTTTTTCAACGAACCGGAAAAATTGCAAGTCGTTAAAGTCGTCAAATGTTGGTTTCAGTGTATGAAATGGAGCGCAGCTCAGACAACGTCTTCACGAGAAAGTATATATGTGTATTTCATTTTTCGATTCTTTCATTGGGCGAGCGTTTTTTCCAAAATTGGCGATTTTTTAAAATCAGCGTAGTCTGCTCGATATAATGAATTTAATAGAACAGTATATTTGAAAAAAGGATTACTGTTTTTATTAAAAAAAAATGAAGTCAAACAATGAAAATGTGCAATGGACTTGAAAATAAAATATATAAGATTCCAGTCGATTGATTAAATTGCAAGTATATATATGAAAAAGCAGGGGGAAAACCAAGTCTAGAAAAAAAAGCAAAAGGATATTTTCCGATTCGAACATGTAGATGTTAGCGAGGCTAAATAAAATAAAAATAAAAATAAAAATAGAAAAAAACGCCAAGAAAAGGAAGGAAGGAAAGAAGAAGGAAGGTGGCGAAAAACTAATAAAGCCGAAAGGCGAGCTCGAGAAAGTCGAGGGTGCGGTGTTGTAGCGTCGACGCGGCTTCAAAAGCGCTTTATTGAAAACACTATTTAATGTTCTTTCATTTCGTTTCTGCGTCGCAGGCGCCAGGCTTATTCGTATGCAAAGTGAGGCGCGCACGAGAGCCGCGCCTCGGCGAAGAATTACCGCCCAGAGGCTCTCTCGCCTCGCCCTCTCACCGTCCGCACCTCGACTATGCGTGTAGAGTAACGGCAAGCTCGTCAAGAAGAGGAGTCTACCGAGAAGAGCAAAAAGTCGCGGCCTGGAAAGGGAAAAAAGTCCTTTACTACTGATCCTGCTAGCTACTGCTCGCCCACAGCGTATAGGGCTGCATGCGACCCCGACGCGATAGACGACAAATTGGGATGTCTCGTCTTTGTTGCCGGCTCCTCTTCCTTTTGCCAGGCGACTATGTATCCCCACAGCTTTGATGCTTAACGCTACCGCGTTGCATTAATATTCGAGTTTCCTCGTTTACGAATTCGATGATTTCGCGTACGAGAGCTGTTTATAAAATTATTTTTATTTTCAAATCTCGATACATGCTCCAAAGCTTTGTGAGTCGAGATTGAAATGAGAAATTTAATAAAAAGAAAAAAAACAAATAGAAGCGAGTTGGTAGAAATGAAATGTTGTAAAGGAAGTAGAGGCAAGCTTTAAGAAAAGAATAAACTTGCAAGGCTCTCGAAATGTTTATTGTAAATTCGAGTTTTAATTTTGAATCTTACAAGTTGCCTACGTATTAAATTTAACTAGAACGCTAGGTATACAGTCGTCGGTCATTCTAAAAGCTTTTGGTTCGTTTTGTGTACAATGCACGTTGTTATATTTACTGATGCGAGAAGGCTTGAGTTAACTGTCAACTTTGGTATTCATACGTTTTCGCCCTGCTGCTAGTTCACAAACGTGTAATTCTCCCTTGTTTGTGATATATATATATATATATATATA
>JAPYYQ010000495.1:0-61479 GCA_030522585.1 Anagyrus pseudococci
TAGCCTGATACTATTTTTTAATCAATATAATAGCCCGTATTATAATTATATATACATTCTTACCTTCATGAAATCGTAACTTTTTGAACAAATATTAATCAGCTATATTCAAAATAATAGGGGGGGTCCGTTTTGCCCGGTATGTCCGTTTTGCCCGACCTTCCCCTACAAGAGTCGTGGCCCGATGATAGTCGCCCCCGTCGTAAAGACAAACATCTCGCGCCTCGGAAGAAAGGACGATATTTCAGAATACGAAATCTTGGCGACAACACGCCCACGCGCAGGCTCTTATCAGGCTACTCGCTCTTTTATCGAATACCCCGCTCTCTCTTGCGCGGTGTGCGTGTGCATAATTTATCCTACGCAGAGCTGGCCGCGAAAAATCCAGGACGAACGGGTCTCGAGATTGATTACGCGATTGTCGCGAAGCCAGAGTTGAGAATTGCTAACAGGCCCTTTTGATGTGTCTTTTTTTTTCTCTTTTTTTGGTGGTAATCGAAGAGAAAACAATGAAACTTGGAAAAGCACGGGTGAAATTGATTAGTAGCTGTAAAATAATACAACGGGATTATTTCAAATTTGTAGGGGAAAATTTATGGTGTAGGAACTGCACGTTCTCGTACATAAAAAAGTCAATTAAGATTGGTTCCCACTTTGATAAATTCATTAGTTATGTACCGGTAGGCTAGAAATTTTCTAAACAGCTTATTAAATTACGATAAAACGCGTAATTACCCTGCCGAATCCGTTTTAACGTAATCATTCATTCGGCGGGATGTTTTTTTAATAGCCTCAAAAAAAAGAATAAGCAACAACAATATTTTATTCGAGATTAAACTCCGGTACATGATTACGATATTATCACGGCAGCAGAAACTTTCCACCGCATACCGCTTCGCTCGCGGCGTAGAGTAAAATGTGTGTGTATGTGCGCCAGCAAAAATCCGGCTTTACATTTGCCTAGGGGAAAAATCAAGAAGTTACGAACTGTCGAACGTCGACGGGAAAACTTATCTTTGTGCCAAGTAATTATTGAATCTTAGTATCTACACCAACATATCTTCCTTTCTCCCGCAGAGCTCTTTCTATGCGGTACACAGGTATACGCGCCAGCGAGAGAGAACATTGCTGCGTTGCATATACACATTCGAACTCCCGTACAGAGAAAGTCTCGACAGGCGCATTTGACTTTTTTTATCTTTCTTTCAAGTGAGTTTGGTTTATTAAAGCGATTGTTGCAAAATACGTTTCCAATCGTCGATAGTTTCTAATATTTTCCATTTCCAGCTCATCGAGAGCTGTGTACGCTGTAGATTTTATACGGATCAATCCAAATTTCCAAACTCCACGCGTGAAATCCTCAACGTTTCCAATTTCGTTCCACTTCCTCGACAATTCGACAAGCTCCAAACGATTAAACCAATTTTACAACCCATTTTCCGAGACTGAAAATCCGTGCTTTCTCTGTCTCTCTGTAGAAGCAGACGTGATAGGAAGGAGAAGCCTGCGGAGAGGCGTTCAAAAGACGAGAGCCGCTCTTATCACATTACACTATTCATCCACTCCAATTCCCACGAAAGTCAATTTCTCTCTCTCTCTCTCTTTGGAGCTTGCAACGGCTCTCGCGAATTTTCCGCGGCAATTCCTCGCTCTCCTTTTTGCGCTCGTCCGCCAGGCCAGAAGAGGAGAGAGCGCGTAATTAGCCCGAGGCGCGCCGCCGCGCACCTTTTCATTGTCCCATCTTGCGTGAAACGGGCGCGCCGGGGCTAAGCGAGCGAAAGGCCCGAGGAGCACCGGAGACGCGCATCCAAGAGCAGCCGGCTTTTCAGAGAGCGCCAGACGACGGGAAAAGCGAAACGTTCTTCGCGATGATACCTGCTGGCTGGCCGCGATCTCCTCTTTTTTTGCTTCTCTCTCTCTTCACCAGCCACTCGGAAAGACCGGGAGAAAGAGGCAGTCGCTTTTCGTGGCGACGCTACTCTTATTCGGAGAGCTGTGTTTTGCGATTTTTCTTCTTTTTTTTTCTTTTTCGCTTTGCTTTCCGGCACTTACGGCGCGCGCACCCCGCTCTTTTTTGCCTGACTGTACGCGGAGATTTCCACTTGGACGATTTGACGGCGGTGAAAATAGTCTGGAAGGCATAGATTCTTTTTTTTTACTCCTGCGCGAAAAACGACTTGGCGCCTCTTCTCGGTTCGTAAAGCTGACTTTTTTCAGGAGGAAAAGCCGCTTAATTTGTAGGTCGAGGGATTTCGTGTACTGTCTGCCGGGCACATTGTATGGAGATTATTTTGAATGAAAATGAACACTTGCGCGTATACGCATAGTGCGCGCGGGACTTCCCCCTGCTTTCTCCGCTCTGTGCCGTAACGGAATATTAAGCGTGCGGTAATATATTTTATTTATTTACAATGTAATCGAGCCTTAAATCTTTTATCTTCTGTCATACATCTTATTATGCGCGCGCGAGATTCTTATTATTGAACGATAATTATTTCGAACAAACGTTTGCCCGCGTTCGCGACAATAAATTCGTTGGATGAAAATTGAATTTTGCCGCGTTTGGCCAATTAATGCGAAATAAAATGTTTGCCTGCTTTTCTAGGTCGATAAATAATATTCTTGTGTGTTTCTGTCAAATCAACAATGGGACCATTAATATTGTTTTTAACTAAGATGGAGAAATTTAATTCAGAATTTATCAAATTTTTTGTTATGGCAAACATTTAATTGTACGTGCTCTTAAAAGTGAGAAAAGCTGATTAAGTTCTTTATTGTTAAAAGTGCAAAAAGTGTTGTTATCATTTAATAACACGTACAACACTAGATTCACAGGTAAATCAAACGGGTGTTATACATAAATAATCATTATGTCGTGCTACATAAACAAATGCTAATAATGAACTTCTAATCCAACAAAAGTATTAAGATATAAATTAAAATTTAAACGAAGCGTGGAAAATGTTTTAACAACGCTGTAGAAACGTGTTTTCCCGATACATTCCTTTTACCTTTTGACTTTATTGTAACGCGTGAGCCATTGCAATTAATCTTTCGCGATTCAATTCAGTTCGATTTTTAACAATACAATGTCTGCCGTTTGAAACTCTTAATATTCGTTAGCGAGCACTTGTTGCCCATTCCTTTCTCTTAATATTCGTTAGCGTGTACTTGTTGCCCATTCCTTTCTAAAATAATTACGGATACAAGACACGTCGTTTTTATTTTTTTGAATGGATTTTTCTTTTTTAAAGTAGAGCCATATGTCAACTCGGGTTCAGAACGCTGTAAAATTTAAAATACATTGCTTTCTTGTTTGGTGGTTTGCCACCATATTTTTATTATGCGATTAAAAGAGTTTCAGATGTTATAAATTTATTAAATTATTTCGCTATTTGCGTCTTTTGTTAGCATTTGTAAAATTTAAGAGTATTGATTCCGCGTTTGAATTTACGCGCTCGACATTACATTCGTAATTTAGTTTTCTTTCGACTAAGGAACTCGTTCTAAGAATGTTATCGACGAGTACCGGTACGATTAGACCTTATTTACGAAAAAAAGTCTAATAGCAAATAAAGTTTTCATTAAAATTTTCCACAATTTACATTTTATTCCAGATTGGCTTGTCAGTTTTTTTATGCGAATTTTAAAAATCAATAAAAATTTTATATTATCATTCGTAACGATTTAAAACTTTCAAAATTTTTATTTCTTCTTCAAGGGAAGAAGTATTTTCTTTTTTTTTAAAAATCCGTAAGGAAAATTAACATAAAATAAACGATTCAATCAATTGGAAATAGGTCACGCACGCTCGAAAACGCATCCGGACAAAAAGACAAGAAGCACACACGTCCCGACTGACTGAGATGAAAAGAGAGAAATAGAGGGAGAGAGAGAGAGAGTCGCGGCTGCCGTTGCAGAGTGGTAGCGCAATGGGAACGCGATCGTCTACAAAGATAGAGAGCAGAGAGTCGCATTCGCGCGGGCAGATATGTGTGTATGTGTATATGATAGCGCAGTACTCGAGGCGCGCCTATCGCTTTAGGATCATTTGTATGGACATCGCACACATGTAATTGCACAATTGGCAATGAATAACGACGCGACTCTTTGGACGACTGGCTCTACGCGCATGTGCGCCAGCAGCTGCTCTCTCTCTCTCTCTCTCTCTCTCTCTCTCTCTCTCTCGGCTCTCTGTATTGTAAAATAGCAATTATTTACGGCTTGGTAATCGTTTCATCGTTAAATTTCATTAGTAACTACTCGACCGACTCTCGTTCTCTCTTTTTTACTTTTTCTCGTATACTCATCGCAGAAAAAGGGAGAGTCAGTCCTCTGAAATGCACCGCGCGAGCCGTAAAATCTTTGGGCTGCGTTCGGTTTGTGTGCCCCTGCTTTTAGAATACGGCCGAGTATTTTCTACGGCGCTGTTAACGCGTTTTCTCGCTCGATACTTTTCTTTCAAGGGCTATGGTTCATATACGCTCTAGGCTGTAGTTGCTTTGACTCTAAGCCGTTCGGGTGATTAGATTCGCGTTGACGTGGCTTTTCAGAATGAGAATTTCGAAAGGTATTCATATTTGTAGCAATGGTAAGCGATCTCGATGTTTATAACGCTCATTTTGCATTTGAATGCGTTTCTAGGGATCGAGCAGAAAAGTTTAACAACTATATTATCGTGTGTTTTATTATTACGATACTTATGGAATTCTGAAATAAATATCGGAAATTTCGTCATAAAGAAAAACATAGATCTCTCCCAAGACAATAAAATTAACTCGTAACGAAAATAAAGTTAACACGGCAACGGCATTTTTATGTACACGCATCGTCTTTGTGTCGCGATTGGAAATCCGTGTTCCGAGACAACAGGCTCTCTCCGTCGGAAAAAAAAAGAAGAGAGAAACATCGATGGCCGGCGCATAAACATATACGCCGCGGCATTTTTTTTTTTTTACAAGCTGCCTTTCTTTACATAATAAGCAATTACCGGGGGGCGCGCGTTCGATTCGTAAAAATCGAAAGCACAAGCCGGCATTAAAGACGCGCAGTCGGCGCAATTCTCGAAATACGCGAGAAACGACCGGGACAAAGCCAGACGGAAAACAATAAAATTTTAATGCGAAAAACGCCGTACTGACGGGCGTCGCGAGGATAAAAATTTTCGTTCGTCCGCGCGCTATTATCGATACGACTGCGCAACGACCGCACGAGATCGGATAAAAAATAAATAAATTAAAAGAAAAAAGGCAGGCAGGAGAGAGAGGTAAATAAACGAAGCGAGACAACGAAATAACCGGGCGAAATCACCGCGGATGCGCTCCGAATCGAACCGGCCACGGGCAGACGCGAAGCCGCGCGCGCTCGTGTAAGCCCACGAGATACCGATCTTAAATTATGCCGGACGTTAAGACTAAAAGACGTCATGTGCGCGCCGAAAACGCATAAAACAGCATTATTCCCGCGGCCAAAGTAAAAAATAATGTCCCTCGGAGTAAAAGGGGGACGAAGGAAGGGGGGGGGAAGAGCGATCGGTTGTGCGACTCCTGGGACTATACGATAGTGCGAATCGCCTCTCTGCTTCTCCCCCTCTCCCTTTCTCTCTCCGCGCGCAAAAAAGAGCGCTGCTCGAGACCAGCTCGCAGACGAGGAGAGGAACTTGGCGGCTTGGCTCATCCGCCCGTAAATTCGTCGTTCTCGCCGTCGTCGTAGTCGCTAGAGGGAGAAGGCAGATTTTATGCGCGTCTCTCTGCCTCTCAGGTGCGCCGCCGCCGATGCGGTTTTTAAGACGCACTAAAACGAGAGAACCACGCGACAGTGCGTTTGGAAATCGAGAGAGAAAGGGAGATATAGTGAGGCGAAAAATGAACGAGTGCGTATACGCGGATGTGTATAAGAGGGCAAGTGCGCGATGGAATTTTGGCGGGTTTGATTTACCTGGAGAGGGAGTTGGCTCTCCTGCTATTTTTTTGTATCCGCTCGTGGTGCTCTTGTAAGCGGCTTCTTGGGGTGATAAATTACACGCTGTAATGTTGAAATGTTGCAAGCTCGAGTTTTGTTTATAAGAAACGAGTCGAGTGGATATTCTTACCGTGTGAGCAATTGCACTTCATACGGTGTATTTGAAGCGCAGTCGAGAGCATATCGGTATAAATCATAGTCGCGAACGGTAAGCAAATCGATTGAATAAAACATTCCTTTTACAAGTTGGATCCTTTCCAGCTTGAATACACAATATAATCGGGCATAAATCTTTGACATGGAATATTTTGATCCGTTCGAGAAAAGAAAAGGGAAAATTTAAAAACGCCCGCGAGATGTAAAACTCCGGCGAGACGCGGCGCGAACAATATATACGACTCGCAAGTAGAACGCGCCGTAGAATGGGCATCGACAATCATTACCATATCTGGAGTAATTTATATATAAGAAAGCGAACGCGAGAACTTTGAGAGAAATATTTACGCGCGAGATATTAAATGAATTTTTTTCTTTTTTTTGTTCTTTCAAAGAAACGAGAATTTGACAAGAAAAATTGTATTTTGCATAAAATTTAAAATTATGCCGTCGTAAATTATTATTTGCCAACGTAGGCGTGCATAATACTCTTAATATCCATACGTCGAATAAAGGCCGTCCACTTTCCGTCTCGCCATCCTAATTTTTCAGTTTAAAAATTCACCTTTGTGCAGGTGTTGAATTCATTTCTTTTTTTTAATAAACACAATCTCATTATATCCGCAGAAATAAGAAACTTTACAAAAAATAAAAGAACACTTGTCAAGAGCAAGTCCGGACGCGATTGTTTCTCTTTTCCCGTGATATTTACGGGCAAAGTATACGCAGATCTCCGCGAAATTGTGAAGTCGGCCTAAGCCGATTACTCGGCAAGCTGCGCGTATACAGGGTGAAACTAGCCTTCAAGAGGCTTCCTCGCTCTGCCGATCTCTCTCTCTCCTTTTCCAATCTCTCTACTCCACCTTTTCTCTTGGCAACTCCCGCACTTCTCCGCAGGCCGTGTCGGCAATTTCCTTGAAACAAGTTAAACGCCACGCGGACAGAGAGGCGTTTCGAGTTCCCGCGGAAATTGATATTACTCGCCTTTTTGCCCTCGCCAGATACTCCTCTCCTGTTGTTTTTTTATTCACTCGCGAACTGCTCTTATTCTGCTCGGGAACGCGCGCCCGTAAAATACAACGTTGATAATTCAAGCAACTATTACCTTGCTAATCTCGAAAATTTCCAAGCGAGCGAGATCATGCGACCTTTTTTTCTCCTCCCCCAAGCTCTCCGTGCGAAATTGAGCGATTTTCCCTCGCGCCTCGAGGAGAAGCTATACCGCTCTCTGCTGCCAAGATGCGAGATCTTATTTTTAATGAGGCATAAAAATAAAGGTTTACGCTTCGGTCGAGCTTTCTTTATTTTTTTTTCTTACGCCTCGTCTTCTTCTTTCTTGATCTTTTTGTTTTCCGAGCTCCCCCTCTGTGCCTGAGTCGCATGCAAATTGTTAATTTGAGCCTTTCAGGCTTGGCTACCGTTATAATAGATTTCGGGCCTTCCGACGCTAATAACGCAATTAGTATGTAGCTATTTTTTAATTTTGACGATAATTTAAAGCGACGGTAAGCGACGATAAAGTACAAAGGATTTTATGATTAAAATCGTGTACGGAAAGGCTTGATTTATAGAAATTGCCGGAATTCCACGTTATACGCGTATCAACGGGGCAGGAACACACAACAATGAAAACGCAGGTTTAAATCTTCTCAACACTTTTTCAATAATAATCAATAAAACCTGCGCATACGCGAAACATCAAACACACAACGTGTGCGATCGGGCATAAATAAATATACGCAATAATTTGCTTTCTCGCAAGGGCTCGCGATCATTATCATCCTGTGAGAGAGAGAGAGAGAGAGAGCTCGTGTGCGAAGAGAGCCAGTGCCGCGAGAAAGGCATATACGCATAAATATTCCGCGGGGCCTCGTGAGTTACGAGGCGCTCACGAAAACGCGCCAATCACTGCGGGCCGAGCCTCTACTTATCGCCCTCTCGACTCTTCCCTTTTGCGTGGCTTAGCCACTGGCTCTGTTTCTCGAGAGAGACCTGTTGGGAAGGTAAAATAATAAGAGTGCGATTCGAAAGTTTATGAATGACAATTGTGAACTTGTTGGTTATTTTATAGGAGTTAATTACTTTGTGGGTTAAGATTTCTTTTGTGGATGGATGAGTATCGCGCTGAAAAGTATATTGTTGAATTTCGTAACGGCGATAATACCGCGACTTGTATAACGACTTTGATTGACGTGCGATAATATTTAATTTTTCGAGATTTACCCTGCGCTGTAGGTACGATGGCACGTCGGTAAATGTTTCTCAATGTTTATACTAATAACAATCGAACTTACACGGAGGAAATTCCAAACAGGCGCGTATATCTATTCCAAAGCTTTCTCTCGAAAAACTTTGGATATACCCTTTATTAAAAACATTCTATAGCCAATTGTTTTTATTCCCCGACCCTACTTCAATCTCGCTTCTCTCACGCTTTTTCGTATACCCCATGCACAAAAAAAAGGGTAAAAACAAACACACGTCGCAAAAGTCCGAATTGAATATATTCTCGAAATCCTGCAAGCGCGCACTGCCAAGCCATGAAACCAAAAAGCAAAACTGACGAAAAACGTTAAAAGCCAAACAAATCTCGGCGCTCCCCCCAGTCCAGCCATGCGAGAGTCCATCGGGGGATAAACTCGGACCTCTCTCATCTCGGCGGCAGAGAGTCGAAAACGTCGAGGCGTATCGGACGCGGCCGAATGCTCCCGCGGCGCAAATAGAAAATCGCACGTATAGAGGCTAAGAGCGCAGTACGTATTACGGAGAGAGAGACCCGGGGTGGTAAGGGGGGCGTAACGAAAAAGGCGCGCGCGTAACGGAGAGCCAATTAAATCGCGCGCGACAACGGCCCGTGTCAAGAGTGTACGAGTGCGTTATACGCGGCCAGAGAGCGCTTTCCCTGTATATGCGAGTGCAGTGCGAGAAGCAGGGACAGAGAGGGAGAGGGGCTAGAGCAGGAGAGCATCCAATTTATTAATCGGATTATCAGGCTGATTTCCCCAAGGAGGGGGCGAGCTGGCCGCTGCGCGTTCCGGAGCTCTGCGTGCCGCCAGCAGTCTGGCCCGATAAACTTCATCCCACCACCCATCCTGTTTCTATACCGAAGCCCGAACAGTTCCCCTCTTTTTCCCTGGCAGCCCCTTTGCGCGATGCGCATCGACAGCCTCATTCGGCATTCTTCTGCTGCTGTATGTGCGCGACACGCGCTCTTTCCTCCTTCTGTCTCAATTAAAATGCGTCGCGCTCGCCTTGCCAAGTGTGGATTTGCGAATTATTGCCGATTGCCATTTTACATGTTTCCCCTCCCCCCCCCCTATGGAAATGGGCCTAAGAGGACAATTAATGCCGTACATGCTCGTAACGCAACGGTTCTTGTAAGTGAACTTTCGAATAAATTCAACGCAATGTGTATGAACGTTGTATGGTTTCCGCAACGCGAGCGCAAGAAAATGAAAACGTATGTTCTTCACGAAAAGCAAGATAAATTCAACGTAATGAGGTACACGCGCAAAGGGGGGTTTTCTCGAAATCGAGGAAAAATAGAGAAAAAAAGTTTCCCTTTTAAAGCAACGAATCTCCTGGCGTATTACAACGTTGCAACGTATACACAGGGATCATCGCGTGGTGGCAGCGGAGAAAAATACCACCTAAGACGCCTGCGTTTTTCCAATATCATCGAATCAACCCGTCGTCTTGTGATTTTTTTTCCTCTTCCTCCTGATACTCCCTTTCTACGCTCCGAGCGGGGAAAATATTGCGCGCTCTGCTATTGCAATGCAGAGAGTTGAACGTTGTTTGGCTGCGCGCGACGGTGAAGAGAGAGAGAGAGAGAGAGAGAGAGAGAGAGAGAGAGAGAGATAAAAAAACGGCGGGTGTGCGCGAAAGTCGCGCGGATTTGATGTTTCTCCCGCGGCGGCTCCCGAGCCAGACGCGAAAATTTTCAATTTTCCCGCCTGATTTGCCACGTCGCGCGAGCCGGTTTTATTGAAAACGATAAGGCCAGTTTGAGCGAGGGGGAGGAGGGGATCGAGTGAAATAAATGTAATTGTCAACGAAATTCTCATTCGTGCGAGGCTTTTTATTTCGTCTCTTTAACAATTGCCGATTGATTGTTGAACAAATGAGTGTTGTTAACTGCGCAATTTATCGAATCGTTTAAATCAGTTTGACTGACTCATTACTCGTACAGCGTATATATACCTGAATAAAGCTGAGAAAGAGAAACGGCTGACGGCGGCGGAATTCATATTTTCCACTTGGAGCCTCGGAAAAGCGGTAAAATAATCAAATCGTCGGCCGCAAACGCGTGTAAACACAAGAAGCCGCCGCGCGGTGTCGTCGAGAAACATATGAAAAATTCATGAAAAATCAAGAATTCCATATACGGAGCGCAGCGCGCAGGGAATATAGCTCGGAGAGAGAGAACAGGAGGAGAGGCGAAATAAAAAGGAAAAAGAAAAGAGAGAGAAAAAAAATTGGACTCGATTGAAACGTCGAGCGAGACGGAAAGGAGGGAAGTCGAATTCCAAGCATGTAGCCAGAAGAGAAAGAGAGAAAGATAAGATGGCGGGGGAGGGGATGAAGAAAAATAAGAAGAGACGCTAGAGCAGCGTCTTCGACGGTCGTCTAGCGAAAATTGATGAAATATGATAAAGTTGCGGGAGAGGCGGCGACGACGGGGAGTGACGAGGTTGGGAGAAGAGCAAACGTTCTTATCTCCTCGGACGGAAGCAATATCCGTCGATTGGTAGCTTCCTGTCGCCGCGACTACATCCTCTCCGTGTCCCGTGGCTGGAGGATCCGAAAAGCTGCCTACGCGAGTCCGCGAGAGTGAGGGACCCTCGTCGGATCCCATGGGGCCTCCTCGCGTAATGGATATCGATTATTGCTTATTGAATAAACCAATGCGGTGCATCGGTGACGCGATGACAGCGATTGCCAGACGCGCGCCAGTCCAATGCCAATTTCCCTTTTTCTCCCTTTTTTTCGGTGAACTGTGTCTTTTTTGACAAATGGTTTGCCAGCAGCTAGTATACGCGTGTTTTGCTGCATTGGCAAGGAAGGGAATCTGAAATTGCAGATTCGTTATACGCTGCTGGCGCTGTTACCGCAACGCGGACTTGAATTTTCGCGACAGGGAGAGAACGATCGCTGACTCTAATACTCCTTCGAGCAAAGTGAAAGGTGCGGCGAAGAAACGATATAGTGTTTTGACGGGCTTTGTAAACGCGACTCTGCTCGCGAGCTATAGAGAGCTGTGCGATGAGTTCTCTAACGAGAGTCCAAAAGTCTTGTAAGCCTGATATTTTTAGTTTCGATGCCTCCCCCCCTGAAGCAGCAGCAGTAGTAGTAGCCTGGTCTTGTGATTTATTTACGCAGCTCTCGATTACGTAGTCGTCCCTTACACAAGAGCCAGCTCTCGAGTGAAAGCTCCGGGTACAAAGTGACTCTCTCGGCTCTCACTCAGCAGAGAGGCGCAGGACAGTAGCAGTAGGCTGATGAAGAGGCAATAAAAATGGCGAGAAAACGAAAGAGAAAGAAGAGGGGTAGGGGAAGTGGGAAGGTCGAAGGAAGACGCCGGCCGGTCTGGTTTCGATTCGCGACACGCACCGGCCGCGCATATTCCCGTCACGCCGCGAGGACGTCCTCTCGCTCCCGAGAGCGCAAAGACGGTCCTTTTCCTTCTCCTCGGCCACGCGCCCTCTCGATTCTGCTGAGCCTCGGGCTCGCTTTCCGCTTCTTCTTCTTCTTCTTCTTCTTCTTTTCCCCCTACTACGCCTAGACCTGTTTACCCTCATCCATCGTATCTCCGGAGATGCTGGATCGAACGGACGCGCAGCTGATAATTTCCCCGGGCGCGAGTTATTGAATATTTTGGAAAAGAGGGGTGGGCTGATTTTTTAGGTGCGATGCTGAGGAAAATATAAATCGAGGAGTACCAGCTGAGGAAATTAAGTACGGGAGGAGAGTTGACCCGTCGGTGATTAGCATTGAACCAGCCGGATATATCGATGTATATAAAAAAAAACGAGTAATTTCGCGAGTATCATCTTTCATTTAATACGGCTTTGATGCATCGATATAAATTTCTTCGCTATCGGCCAATACTATCCTAATAACGTCAAGCGCAGCAAAAATATGAAGACTATAAAAATACACTTTAGCAAAGCGATGGCAGATAACTCGAGAAAGAGAGAGAAAGAGCGAGAGAGAGAGAGCCACCAGTGAAGCCGGTATATATATTGTACAAGTGATAATGGATTGCATTATGGTGATTTATTCAGCTACCACCGACGGCCCTCGTCTAAAGCGATACGAATCTAAAATAACGCGCGAGCAAGCGAGCGTATACGAGAGCGTATAGGGTAGTTTCATTATGGCGCTCTCGGCTCTCTCGCTTCTCTTTTTATATCGGGGGATATATCGCGCGCCTCCTCGGTATCCATCGGCCCGAGATACCGCGTCAAGATAAATCCCGAGCTCCCAGGCCTACACCCGGTTATTAATCGAAATGAAGACGGCCGCGGAAGCCAGCGAGCAAAATGATATCGCCACGATCGAGACCTGCGCGCGCACGTACACACACCTATACTGTATACATATATCTGTTAATCGATATATACGTGTGCCGTTATTTATAATTATTACTTATCGAGCGCCGACTCTTTCCCGAGCGCATCCGCGGATTATTACGATTCGAGCGTTTATTGCGTCTGGTATTTATAATATCGCTTAATTAATAGGGACGTATAATATTTTTGTTGAAATCAAATTTCACGTAACGAGTGTTTTAATAAATTGGCTCCAAACGAAGAAAACTCGCGCGTCACTTTTATCCGAGTTTAGCTTGTAAATTACTCTTCACGCTCAAAACCATAAATCCACTTAATCGCTCAATCAGACCCTGCTCGCCGAAATGACAAGACCCTAAACGAAACAAATAAAACATCTCGATCTAGCGGTATTATTAACCGAAAAAAAGACTATCCTTCACTCGACCCGACCTCTGTGTAATTTTCACCACCTCAAACTTTTTTTATCATCTTCTAATATCCTCTGTCTATACCTTCACATCTCAAAGTGTTAGTTCTCTAAAAGAAAACCCACAGCAAGAACACCAAAAAATTGACATTCATAAGGCAAACTCAGCCCCTAAGTCCTTTGTAAGGCAACGACAGACTCGGGTCGCGTGCCGCAAAAGTCGAGAGAGAGAGAGAGAGAGACGCTCCGTTAGCAAATTGTTTCCCTCCGTGTGCAGGAAGCGCAAGAGGGGGGCTTGATTGGCCGCGCGACATCGTTGTCGTCGTCGCAGTCCTTTGTGTACCTTCAACCTTTATTCCGTTCGTATATCCCTTTATCTTTTCCTCAACCAGGTTGCCTCCGCCGTCTCATGCGTCGATTCCCCTCCGTAGCCTCATACCTTCTTCTTTTTTTTCGTATCCTTCGCCAACCCCTCCTACGTAGTCGTTCTTTCTATTTACGTGTCTCTCCTTCTCTCTATTCGGCTTGTAATTTATTTCTTGGCCTTTTTTTCCGTTGAGCCGCGCTTGCGCGACTACTTGTCTATTTTCTCGGGAGTCGCGCTGCTGCAGGCGGAGAGCTGTTGGCTTCTGTTATCTGCCTCGGCACGCGATGTGTACTGCCTCCTCGACATTTTCCGTCGTGTCGGCTTGAGTTAATGATCTCATAAAGGAGTCCAGCCAGCAGCTTTTACGTACTCCCCTAGACTTTGTGGATTTATTAATTTTTTTTCTTCCGGTCTTTCTGTTCTGCGCTGCTGTGCAGTGTACGTGCTGGAATTCAAATTGATGCCTCTGCCAAAATGCAATTTTCGAATATCATTTTTAATTTCTTTCAGAGTTTTGAAGATGCGAACTTGTTCGTACGATAGGGAAGCTTTTCTCGACGCCTTGCAAGGCAAGAAAAATCATATATATTATCTAAACAATTCTCGAATACATCTATAACGGAGTCGTCGGGGAGTGGGAGCTTGAAAAAAAGCTCAAACGGCAACGTCCGAGCAGCTCGATAAATCAGGCGCTTATGCAAGCACCCGAGAGCATCTAACACGGGAAACGCGTGGCGACACGACGCCTGCCGATGTCTCTAGAGCTCCACAAGCAAAAAAAGCTCTCTTTCGTTGTACACAGTCGACGTGTATCGGACAGCGAGACGCAACACGCCGCCGACCCACATCTCACCGAATCCCTGTATACGCGTCCAAAGTGTGTGTGCGCACTTTTCTCGCATCGGCCCTCTTACATCCATCCGCGATGCAGCAGCAGCCGGTTGGATGACCCTGTCCGATAAGCCAGAAGCGGCGGCAGGTTTTCTACGAGGCCCCCTGGCGGACCAGGCCACCTGTAGCCCCGTGGCTGGTGCGCGCATAGCTGTCGGCTATATACGAAGACCGGCTCTCCCGGTGGCTTTATTGTTTCCGGGGTCTCTCATCTCCAGCGACTACGCGTGCGGCGGCCCGTATTTACCCCCATGCGCCGTTGGCAGTACTTACACGACGTGCCTCTCTCTCTCTTGCTGCAATAATGGACTCGAGAATATGCCAACAGCTTCGGCCGATTTACGTCTCTCTAGAGCTCTACACCCCCCTCTCTCTCTCTGTCTGAGTTGTATACTGCTCTCTGGCAGTCTCGTTTCATAATTTTACCTTGGCGCGCGTCGGAAATAAACGCGCTCGTTTAAGAAAAGGGACAGAGAGCGAGAGAGAGCCGAGACTGTTTGTTTTTACTATATGGCGTTGGCGCGTCTCGGGCTTACTTTAACTGCCCTTCTCTTTTGCGATTCTCTCGCCTATTCTTTTTTTCCTTTTTTTTGATGCGTCTACTAATAGCAGAGTATTCGTTAAACAAATTTACGATTTGCGACGCACAAAACGGTTATCCGGCGCGCTCAAATAAAAGAGCGGTTCTCTTGCCTGCTTCCTCCTGCCCCCAGGGCAATTTGTTTTTCCAGCTACGTTTCGTATACGCAGGTATTAACTTACGATACAGAGAGCCCGTGGACCGTCGGCGGTTTTAGCGTGGCCACATACATAAAGCCCTCAGCTCGTGCGCGTCCGCACCTATTCACGCGCCGATTCGCGGTCTGAACAAGGGGACACCCCAACTCCAATTTTTTTAAACCCGAGCCCAAAAGAACGCCAACGCGCGCTTGCTTTATTCTCAAAGGACTTTAAATCGCCGTTAGAGCTCGACAGCAGAAAAGTCTGTGGTCCATTTTGCCGATATCCTCCTCGTCGCTTCGCTCTTCTTGTGACTTTCTATATATTTATCCCGGAGCACGACTGTTATAAGTTCGCTAGACAGTACCGAGGGAGCTTGTCGTTGTTTCCTTTTTCTCTCTCTCTCTCTCTCTCCAAGAGTCGCGTCTGCGGCGTGTCGAAGCAACTTTACCGCGCGCGGCGGTTCCGAATTCGATTTCGGCTAGGCGCTCTCCTCTCTCTGTGGGACGAATCCGCTTTTCACTTAGCCGCGTATGGCCAGACACGTCCGACGAACTTTTTTTTCTATTCTCGGCCTCGGCTCTTCCTTTATCCTTTATTTTCGCTTGTTTGGCGAAAAATTTTTCTGGAGAATATTCGTTCGATATACGCTCAGCGTTTCGGAATATCTCGCGGGACATAAGGGGCTCTCGATCTAATTAACGAAACTTTTGAAATCTCGAAAGAAATTTCGAAATCTCGTTAATTTCCCTGCCGCCTTTGTGAGTATAATAGCTTTTAAGTGAAAATCTTTCGACTTTATCTTATCCTCCTTGCACTGGCGCCTTAATTCTTGCGTCTCGAGTTATCGCCGCGCGAAGGTATAGAAGAAGAAAAACGAGCGGGGGGAGAGAGAGAGTCTCGCAGGGAGGAGCGAGTGAAACCGGCGAAAAGATATAGGCGCTTTGTAGCTGAAAGATTTTGCATGAATTTCAAAGTTAATTGAACCGAGCGTCCTGGGCCTGGAGTTTAGCATTTTCATTGCCTTTACCTCGCACTGGCTTATGGTTTGGCCCGAAGTGTATCGGATTCGATAAATATTTATACCTTCGAAGTAAATCATCGAACTTTCCTATTGCTTGGCATGTGCGGTTTTTTAAGGTATTCTTTGAAGAATTCTTTGATAAAAAAAAATGAAAATCTCATCGAGAGCTGAGATTCACATGAGGTTGGGACGTTAGTTCGTTAAGGATCCTAGACAAACTTCAAGCCACAGGGACTTCCCCTTTTGTGTGATTCTCAAACAAACCACAAAGTCTAGATGTTTCAAGTTCAAAATTGCGTTCTTTACGGAAAAGCTTTCCCTGAGGAAGATCAACACAGTACGGACAGTAAAGGTAAAAAAAAAATTACCAGATGTTCAACTCTGAAGACTACCTGTGATGAATAGATCTTATTGCTGCATCGAAATTTTTTATCGATGAACGATTCCCCGCTATCACTTTTCTACGACCAAAGAAACATTCGTACGATTTTAATTACTTGTCGAACTTATTCGAATCGAAATGCTAAAGTGTAGCCATAAAAAGCAAAGGCAGCTGAAAAGCTTCTGTATAGATACAGAGGCGCGCTCGTAAGTCAACGGCTAGGCCGATATATCCGTCGGAAACAAAGCCCTAGCTTCTCTCGCGAAGCTACCTGAATGGAAGCCACGCAAGCGCCAATCGAATCAGCCCGAGCGGACAGGCGAGAAATAAAGTATTCCCCGGGGGAAGGAGAGCCCGCGTGCGCACGTGCTCTCGGGCCTCGCCGCGAAGAGAGAGAGAGAGAGAGAGAGAGAGAGAGAGAGAGAGAGAGAGAGAGAGAGAGAGATAAAAGAATCGGTATAAAGTGGGAAAGCGGCGGCAGGAGGAAATCACGTTGGAGAATATAAAGGGTGAGGGGGATAAGCCGGGAGATGTGTACACGGGCAGATAGAGGCGCGCTCGCGCTGTCCGACATACTTGGCGAACGAGGGCCGGAGAGGAACCCCGCGGCGCGATACTTGGCGGTAATTGGTACCCGCCTACCTTTTGCTCCCCTTTTACACCCGCGTCGCTGGAGAGAGAACGAGCCGAGCGGTAGCAGGGTCTGGCTTGAAGAATATCTCGACGGACTAGGGTTTAAGGAGGCTGCTATGTACGTGAACTCGATGTAGCTGGTAATGGATGTAATCTAAGAGAGCTGGAGGACCGACCACGTAGCGGCGTTGATGTTTTATTTTTCAAAATTGATTCACGCGATTATTTTGGAAAATCGATGTGAGATTGACAATTGCTACGTGTATTTCGCAGTGCCAGCGACGTTTAATTTTAGAATGTACTACTAAGAATTGCAACGGAGCAATACAAACAGGAAAGGAGTGGGGGGGGTGAAGGAACAAAAAGCGCGATACGCTTTTCAGAAAAGATAAATACCGCAAGTACCCACGAGAAAGTGCACTCGCTGAGAGAGAGGGAGCAGAGAGGGAAGAAGTGTATAAAGTGAAACAACGGAAAGTGAAGAAGCTTTACAGCCGGCGGCGATGCTGAGGGCCCCCGTTTCTCTTCATTTCTACCAGCAGCGAGCGGCGCTATGTCTTTTCGAGGGAAAAGGAGGAGGAGGTGGACGAGAAAAAAGGACGCACTTACTTTGTCTCTCGAGCGAAGGTAGAGAGAAAAAAAAAGAGAAGTTTAAGATTCGGCTTGTTTAAAACTGCGTGCTCGTGATTCACCAGCTGCGGCGCTGTACTTTTCAATTTTAAAGAATCCACTGCGGTGGGCTTTGTACACGTGGTCTAGAAAAGAATCAGGGAAAATGTTTGGTTTGTCTTTGATATTAGCTTATTGAGTTTTTTTTTTTGTGAAAATATCGAGAAGCTGAACACGTATAAAACATTTTTTTTGTTAAAAGTATTAGTGGAATACAGAGCAATAACTAATCGCAATGTATCGTACATCTCCAATCAGCAAAACAATACCTGATCATAGCAGAACTACCACAAGCAATGAAAAATCCGCGATCAGCGACTGTCGATAGATCCAGCAGACCGGAAAACTCTGTGGCCAGGAGGGCTCGATAATAAACCAATTACCGTTCTCTTAGTCCGTATGTGTGTGTGTGTGTGTATGTCGAGCAATTATTTTTCATTAAATCTCACCGACATCTCTTGCACTTGAACTATTGACCAGTGCGGTCTATAACTCCATAGCAGCTTATACACGTACACGACGTTCGATCTGGCTAATATGCAAGCGAAGCTCAACAGCTCAAGGATAGAGCGAAAGAAAAGTCACGGAGAAAGGGGCGAAGGGGGAGGGCGAGACGAGCGAACGGTTAACGACGCGCTCGCGGCTAGTTGGGAGTCGTGAAAAACGAGGCAATTAAAGACGGAGATAGGCTTGCGCGCGCTTGCATGGATATATAGAAACTGCCCGGCGCTGGAGTTGTTAATCCGCCGAGGTGGATGTGGCAAAAGAAATACGCGAGCTCTGCCGATTAATACGTCGACGAGAAAGGGAGAGGGGGGGGGGGTATAAGCGGTCGCGCGTGGCGCGCTTAATTATCGCGCGCGCCGCGGCGCGTCTCAATTAACGGCTCCTAAAGCGCCTAGGCATAATCTACGATGTACCTGACGCCGATTGATTTGCCGCCGGATGAGTCGTTTCAGCGCACCGGGGTTTTTATTTGAGAGGGGAGAAGAGCTTAAGCTCGCGACGATAAAATTGCAAGATTTATCGAATCTCGAGCTTTTTACGCAAGACCATAAGGAAAGTCGTGGGCGGTTTTGTGATATCTTAAGAGCTGACGGATTTCTCGAATTTTCAGCTGATTAGAACGGCTCTCGCGGGTTCATTCCTTATCTCTTTATCAAAATCATCATTACGTTTGTTTCGTGTGTTTCTAACGGAACACACGCGCGATTAATCCGGCTCGTTTAATTTTCCAACTGGCCCTCTCCCCATGACTGGCGGCGGCAGCGCAATTTCATAAACAATACATTTAAAATTCGCGTAAATCAGACGAGTTTATATAACCAAACGCGCCGAGTAGCTAACTCTAATTACCTGCGATAAATAACTCGAGAAGTTAAAGCAAGCGCCTGTGAGTCCGTACAAAATCGCCTCGGACGTGGGGAGAGATATCCGTATATACAACAGCGAATTCGCGGGAGGTCGTTTTGGTAAAAATTGCAGCGAGCAGACTGCCGTTAATGCACTGGCGTATAGCCACAGCGGCGTCGCAAGACCAGGTGAAATGACGAGGTCGGGCGGGCATATTAAAGCGGCGCCTCGCGCGCAAATGGCCAGCTCGTTAGAGCCGCATCTCTCTTTCTCTCTCGGCAAAGGAGAGCCGAGAAGGCTTATCGCCGAGGCGTCGCCCGGTGGCTCTCGGTTGGCTATTAATTTCTGAAATATTGAAAAGTGATAGGGCAGCCCCGCTGGCAATTGATTGGCCTCGCCAACACAGCGCGCAGGCTTAACGATATCGTAATGCGAAATCGTTGCGGCTTTCAATTTACTGCCGCGCGTGATGTATAAGCCGCAGATAATTATACCGTCGTGAGAGACCAGTCGACTTTTACTTGGAGCGGGGGATGCACATTAAGAGTCGTAAACGGCAGATTAAAGAGGGGGGGGGGAAGAACGGTGATTTGGCGCTTGAAAGTCGTTGAAAGCGAACAAGAGACCACACCGGTGTCTGGGCCCCGCTCGCCTGCGCACACCTGCGCGAGGGCTGTCTTGTTGCGCGGCGCAAGAGACGCAAATTGGTAAGATCAATGGAAATTTTGAAACTTGCCGCCGAACGACGGTTAAATTAAAAACGAGAAAACAAAGACCTTCGCGATCTCAGCTGATAATGCTTTTATAGTGAGAGAAAAAATTCTAATGAATCGATTTTTCCGACATGTTTGAATATATTGCAATATAATTTATAACTTTATAAAACAAAGAATTTCTCAATTATTATGTATATATTTCATGTTAGCTTGAGTAAATACCAAAACACTGTGCATGTATCGCCTACTTTGCAACATCGTTATTAAACCCTAGGTATATTTTAAATTTAGGAGGAGTTCATGTAACTGAGTTATTCATCAACGCATTCAAAGTTTGATAGGATACCGAACTCATTCGACAATCTTCAAACTTTAAAAGCCTTTTCGTCATTCTACAATTACTGCGTATGCTGTTAGTAATGTCGGCATCTCTGCAATTTTTTTAGTCGATCTCTCGGTACGTTTCGCCTTATCTACAGCAATCGTATTTTACAGTATTTGCCATGAATTTGCAGTTAACCTCGAATCTAAAAGTTTCTACACATTGTTTAAGTCATCAAGAATGCGGGGAAGGTCCAAAATTAACGGTTTTCCTCCTACTTTTTTAGTAAAATGCAAAATAGAGATAAGGATAACGTAGGGATCTACACCGATCTAAGGCATGCCCTTAACTCGCTTCAAACGATTTGCCACCTCTTTTGGGATGACCGCGGTAAACACCCGATCAGTTTCGATGGGCGCCTCTGCCTCGGTGAGGACAGCGCCATCGGGATCGGGTGCGCCCCATAGTTGCGTGTATAAACGCTCTATTGCCTCCTTGGCTGTCAACTGCTTCCTCTGTATGAGGAACAGGTCATTCTCCACCACTATCTCTGCAAGCTTGCGTGGGTTTTCCTCCTACAGGTCCCGACATCTGGCATATGCATAGCGTCGCTTTTGGGCGGCCGTAGCAGACGCATGTCTACCCTGCCACCGGCGACCACGCTTGTCTCTTCGAGATGTGGGATCCTCGGCTTTACTGCTATTGTTATCGTTCGAAGGAGCTCGTATAAGTTGGACGAGATCGTTGTACAGAGCGTCCAGTTGGTGACCGTTCGCGTTCGACAGGACAGCCTCCTTAAGACGATTCGCCCACTCAGCAAACACTCCCAAACTCCTGTCCTTCCTGTCATGACAATATTACGTGGCTTGAGAGGAAAGTCAATCTTCCTTCCCGGCAGAGATAGCCCCGAGGCAAAGTCTAATTAAAGTTTGTTAGATTTTTCTCTTTCAGAGAATATCCGAATTTTGGAGAGAGTAACATTGCATATTGTACACGGTTGCAAATGGGCTTCAGCGTGTAATAAATGAACGGGCGATTTTACGCGCGTCATAATAAACAAGGCGGGGGGGAGGAGAAGCCAGATGCTCGGGCTACTTTATTATTCCGTGATTGCAAGCTTGTTTTATAAAGCCGCGCACACGCCAGTCGGAAGGCATTGTTAACTCGAAACGAATGTTTCCCCGTTTTTTGTCGTTCTATATAAACGGCAATTATTTTCTCTACGACCCGCTCCGGGTGTATATTCCGTTTAATATTTATGCGTTATTACGCGCCGGGCCCTGCCGAGAGTTTGATAAATTGCTTTACGCCCCGAAAATGGCAGTCTTGTAAAAATATGATCTTATTAATATCTGGTCGACTCTCCCTCGCATTTTAAATTCGATCTTTTTACGCTTTGCGAAATTAATGCCGCGCGAAAGGAAAGTCGAAATATTTTCTTCGGCGGAATCTCTAAATTACGCGCGTACGCGTATATCCATTAACGCTTTCTAATTATAAATGTAGTTTTATACAGATGCCACGAGCGCGGAGGCGAGAATTCGCCAGCAGAGCCATTAAAGCGCAAGCGAGCGTAAGCAGGGCAGAGAGCACACACAAGGACTGTTTGCAAAATCCCTCCGACACACAGAGTGAGAGCACAAAAGCCTTAGGCAAGCCGTAAACTAGCCCGAATAATCCCGCCTGGAAATCGTCGTGCTATCGCCAGTGCGCCTGTCCGTTAAACAAAACTCGCCTCTCGCGCCTTAAAAGACGAAAAACGCGAAAAGGTTAACTTGTTACCACTCGCGATTCTTTTTATTCTCTCTTTGCCTTTAAACAAGAATGGTGATCGAGAAATCCCGATCGACGTATACTCTTTGTTTTCCTTTTCAAGACCCCCGAGAGGCTACTTTATTGCATTCTTAGCGCCTTACCAGCCTCTTGTATCTCCTGTACTCGGTGAATATTATCAACGACATTGTCAGGCAGCGACGCGTTTTTTCCGCGCAAATATGCCGATTTTTGGATAACGCGTTCGTAAAAAGAATACCACGCCCGAAAAACGAGTCGCGATAAAGACGAGAAACGCAAAAAAAACAAGGAAGGCAAAAATGTTTAACTCCACTTTCACGCTTGATAGGACGCCTCGATTCCCCTTCCAAAGGCTTTCGAGGATAAAAAGGAACAGAAGGCTCGAGAGGGAGAGATCGGAAGGCTACGGCACGCGTAAATCATCTCTCTAATTGAAATCCGAGAGCCAGGCGCCTTGCCGAAGGTCATCGAGCCGGCTGTGCTTTTGTACGACAGCGTCTTGAGGCGCGAATTCTCCGCTTATATACCCCTGCGGCGTGCGGATGATCTCGGCCAAGCCATCTCTCGGCAGTCGGGGATCTTTAATTGGGTGACCTGGAATTTTTGCCGGAGAAGAGTTTTTGCGCGCTGATCGGTCGTTTTGTTTTTCTCCCTGTAGTCTGTGCCGGGGGTTGGAATTTCAGAAATCTCACGTTTCGTTTTGGGTGACGAAGAACTGGATATGGCCGGTGAATTTGATTTTAAGGGCTTCTTTCTTTATTTCGGGTATAACTCAGTTCTAGTTGTGATGTAAGAGACAAATTGAGTTTTATAATTAGATAAGAGTATACGCTAAACAGAGATATTTGCCGAAAACTTTCAAATATTTGAAATATCGCAATCAAGGATAGCAGTTCGATCTTGTTTTGGCAAGCTGATTTGCTATTCTGTTTAAAAGCTTAATTGTTTCCATCAGTCCGATAAAAATCGCAAGAGCAGTGAAAATAAACTTGATGAATTAGCATGAATGTCCGTTTGATTGAATCGATTTTATCTTAATTGATACTCCCAAGTGAGTATAACTGCTCATAATTAACTTTAATTTCTATTAGCTTATCGCCCGATCGAAAAGTATTCTTCATTTGCATAATCCCATAATTACAATTAGCGAGAATAGCTAGACAATTTCTTTTTCTTACAATCAGATTTTATTATTCTTATCTTAAGTAGCTTTTCTGAACTTAAATAAATTTTCAATTTCTGCATTTTATTAAATAAACGTAAAAGAATTTTTTTTATAGAATCAAACGAATAGTTGTAATAGCTAAGGTAGATCAGTTCCTAATAAATACGTAAGGGGTACTTAATCGGCTGAAACCCGATAGTCGACGGCTACTGATCGCCGTTGCAGTTTCACGGGTTCGAGTTCTGTGTCTTTATTCAGTTGTCAGGTGCTTTGATTTCCCTGATACTTTCAACATAGTATTAAATTTCAACGTATACAAACTTTCAAAAATTTTCACAAGATCCCCACTATCGATAAGGAAATCCACCTAACTAGTACAACATTAACATTTCACCAAGATGGACAAAAAATCGCTGATATTTCTTAATTTTAGGTAAACAAGTAACAAAGAAAAATCAACATCGGTAGCCAAAAGAGCGTTTTACTCGATCAACATAGCCGCCTGTAAATTCGGTCAGTTTTCATCGCTAAGTACACTTTTCAGCGCGGCTCCGAAGAAGCCCTCGAAATAAGGTTTACAAAAGGAAGGAACAAGCAAAGATCCGGCCAGAAACGACGACGGCGACAAAGTCATGGGGGGGGGGCAAAAAGACGAAGAAGAGACGCAGCGAAGAAACACAAGTTAAACACGGGCACCAGCAGTGCTACGCGAAGAGAGAAAGGAAAGAGAGTAAAGCAGAGAGGAAGACGAGCGGCGTATTCCTTAAAGTGCTGGCCGTCCCTAAATTACACGCGCGATTGTGCCGGGGCCAAGAGAGAAAGAGTAACGCACGGGGCGCGAGAGGCTCTCTTATCGCGCAGGCCGTTTGTTTATCCAAGCTGCGAGACCGAGTTTGGCTTGAAAAGAACGAGAGCGCGTAAATCGAGCCTGCTTCTGCAGATTTTCAGAGGCTCCTACACTGGCTTCAACAGTATGGCTAAGACTGACTGTTTATCTGCGAAAATCAAAGGGCCTAGCGTACGCGATGTGCCTGGATTCTGTCGGGGAATCCACAACCTGTGTGTGGTTGTTACCTTGTTCACTAGATTTACGCTTTTGGTAATCGGCTCTTGTGTATTTCAGACCTGCGGATTTTCGTTCTCACCCGTTGTAGAAGTGGCGAAATAAGGGAAATACACCATACGTGGTGTTGCTTTGCTAGACTCGGTTGAAACATTTTTTATCGATTGATTAAGAAAAAAAACAGTTATAAGAAGCTCTTCTCGCGCTCGTGTCCTAAAGAGAGAAACTTAAGCCGAGGCTGAATTTTTCTCCCGACGGCCTGGTTAAAAAGAATCCGTAAACAAGCGGCGCGTCGGCCGTCGTTTATACGCGGCAAAGCGTCCAAGCGCGCTATAGCGGTAGCTACGGAAAAATGTTAATGAAGCGACTAGTTTTCGCGCGCACCCGAGAGAGAGAGAGAGACCTATACGGCGTTATCTGCAGGTTCGATCTCGCTGCTCGGCCGCGGAGCATTCCCGGCTTTCTCACTTTCACCTCGGCTTACACGATCGGGGGGATGCACACGCACCGAGTTGTATACGCCGAGGAGATCGATAGGCCGCCGACTGACCGATCGTAACCTGACCGTTTTTCTTTTGCCGAGTTTGCGCTTGCTGTATGTGTTGTTAGACCGACCGACTATACCGAGCTCGACATCGTGCTCGTTGCTAGTTTGCCACTGCGAGCTTGTCTTCGCGTATACACTTTGATGTGGGATGGACAGGAGGTGTGACGGAAGGTGGAGGGTATACGAGATGAGAGATGCATCGCGAATACGGTGCCTGGAGGAGAGGCTGCTGCTTGGAATTTGCATGTCGCCTTGGCATTTTTATTAGTTGTCGAATAGTTGCCGGTGGGAAACAGGTAGAAAATTGTAAAGTGACTGCTTTTATATGTTGAGAATTAAATTTTGCTTATTACGTCATTGGTATTTTTTAATCTTTTATTAGGTTTGGAGATAGTCAAATCAAAAAGTAATATTAGAATACGAGCTTCAAGATTTATTAGAATCTGCATTGATAATATTGGACTGAAACTTAAGGTAAGTAGCAGTGAATAAATCTAAGGAAATTGATATTATTGGAAAGAGCTACGAGGAGTATGATGGTACTTGCATTTCCAACTAACTGAATCTCATCGATGTTTTAACGTAAAATAAACGAGGCAGAATATGTACAGTAAATCTGATTATTTCCAATAACATATTTCTACATTCATACAAATTTCTATATTATTCAATCTTTTTGTCGTTAAATTTTCTAAAAGCCACTTCTCATCTCGAAACCTCAAAAACGCAATTATAAACCTTTCGCAATTCGCTCCATCTCGACAGCAGCGTCTCCAGACAAAGAATTCATGCGAGCTCCAGACAGTAGTACTAAAAAAGAGGTATCCTGTTTGAAGCGCGTCCCAAAATCCGATTGTACGCGTAGCACGACGAGTCGAAATAAGATCTCGTTTTTTTGTTACCCCCACCCGTCCGCACGTTTTCCGCGGTCGCGATTACTAAGCTCCTTAACGCCGTCTAATTGGCTCGCGACTGAAAGACTCGACTCGGAAGTGCCGGTGCGTGCGTACACTTTTCCGTCTAATAATTGGCCTAAGCCGATTAACAAAATCCTGGCGCTGCGCGCTTCTGTCGTTATACGGTTGAAACGACTGGTGCAACCGATAAATTGATGCGCAGAAAAAAAGAGGAAACACGAGCTTGGATAGTTTTTTCGTTTGTATGATTAGTCAATTGAAAAACTTTGCGTACTGCAGTTCGAGCTTGGGATACGATTAGAGGGTCGCGGATGGGGGTTTATGCCGCTCCTGCATTATTTGCAGTGCATTTATAATGATGGACTTGGCTGTGTACACACGCGGATGCGTATGTGTGTGTGTGTATGTACGTTCTGCGATATATCGGGGGCGAAATGTGTTTATACCGATGGATTGATACGATAAGCATTGGGTATACGCTTGACAAAACACAATGTGCGTTTAGTACATTAGTCCATTAAGCCCGTAGCCCCGCTAATTCACTGCAAATATTATATATCGGATTAATCTGACGTAATTAGGCAACGGACTTACTTGTTACGACTAAATTAATTAACCGTTTTATTATCGACGCTGAATTAATTTATGTTGATATACTAATTCGCGATAGTTTGTAAGGTATATAATATGTATTACGAAATTTCATCTACGCGCTTGGCTCTCAGGTGATTAATAATTTAAAAATAACGTTATATGGCTAATTAATTAATAATGGCAAGTTTAATATTTTTTTAAAGTATCGAGCTTCGAAAATCATGGTATAAGTAAGCGCCTTGAAAGTATCTTTATTACGATGTTTGAAGTAGCGTCTTGACGTTGTTCATGTTCATGCATCAGCACGAAGTTCTAAAGCATCTTGCTCATATAAAACTGCTGTTCTCTTCTTGAAAAATAAAATAAAAATAAATAAACATCATAATGAGTAAACATACCTCAAGTGCTTTTTCTTACAGTTTCTGAACAATTTGATCAGCTAAATCATCTCAAAACGGGCAAGAAAAAAAAGGAAGAAATGTTTAATCAATTACTAAACGTGCCAGAACTACATAACACACTGAAAAAAGAGAAGTACAAAAAAAAGAAAAAAGTGGCAAGAAAGCTTATTCAGACAAAAATAACCGCGACAGGATCCCACGGGACAGGATCAACTTTTCAGATGGCGCGATAAAAGGCATCTCCGCGCATGTGCCGTCGCGTTTAATTTCCGCGGCAGGACACGGTGTGTCTCTGGCACGCGCAGGAGGACGCCCGGCCTTACCGGGAAAACAAAGCGCAGAACGAGGCGCAGCGGTGTCCGGTTACCGGCTTCTCTCCGAGAGAGACCCCGACGATCATCCTCAATAATTCATCCGTGAGACCAACACCTCGACACACCCGGTGGCGCCTCTGCCCCCCCCCTCCTGTGCTCCCTGCGAATTTTTCGACCTCAAAGCGACCAGCTCTGCAGGTATATACCTATGTAGCTGGAGGAGACAGCGTCTCGACCGACGCGATCGAGAGGGTTTTACGGTTATTGGGTCTTCCGACGAGTCAGTGTGGACGCTATACGATTGCACTTGGTGGCGATTTGCGCGGTATTAATGTTGCACCAAGTGCTAGAGTAGCTATCTTCAGGTTGATCTGGTATTCGCGTAAATTAACTGGATCGTTTTCAAAAGAAAATGTTTATATACCGATACAGGCTGTATACGTTGATAAAAAAAAAGATATTTCGAAAGGCACACATTTAATCTCGAACAAAAACGTCTAGAAGACCGAGAGAAAAATGAAAAAGCGCCTGGGTACAGGTCGCATCTAATTACGGTGACACGGTAGATCGAGCACGGTAGAGAGCTATCCGCGCGACGGCAGGTTTGCGCGATCGCTACAGCAGCAGCAAGTGCAAAACGAAATTCGAAACGCAACAGCAGCAGAAGCCAAGGCGGGGAGGGATAGCTCTTGCAGGCAAGGTGGCCAGGCACGTCTTATCGCGCCATCTCCATTTCTCACTCTCTCTCCTTATCTTCCGCTCTCCTCGTAGGCCTTGTGCTTTTATTTGCTTCTTCCTCCACGCCCCTCCCCGGCCCCGCTCGACTTTCCCAGCGAGAACGTGTATCGCCTCGTCGATCTCTCGTCCACTTCTCCTCCTCCCTCGCGCCTTTAGGAAATTAGAAGGAACAAGCTCCAGCCGATTATTAGTAGCGAGTAACGCTTGAGCTTGTACTAATTGCCGCAGTTTTTTTGCTGTTTTTCTGAGGCTTAAGCGCACAATGGTAAAGGTGAGTAAGTTTGTATAAAGGCCGAATAAGGCTGAAGATTGATTGCCTGTAGACAAACCGGGCTCTCTCTCGCTGGGCTTAAAAATCTAATGAATTTTCAATTAACCGTCTCGCGGGCAGATTCAATTTCAAACTTCATTATATTTTGCGTAATAGAATTTTCGTGCGCGCCTTCGTGTACGTGGATTTTCGCGGTAATTATGATTGAACGAGACGCGCAAGAGGCTATTTATGCAAAATTAGTCCGGATCATTCGAATTTATAATTCCGTTTTTTCCGGCGTCTTCGAAATTTTTAATTCAATTAATCAATTTTGCAACGTTGTAGAAGCGTGACAGGTTGGAAGAAAGAAATCCGGCGGAAATGGAAAGTCGAATTATTCTGGTTGATTAAACGTTGATTTAAAAGCCAAGCGTTAATTATACGCGAATCAAGGCAGCTATAGTACAAAGCCGAAATTGGAATTTGGTTAAAAGTAAGGCATGTAAATTTTACCAATTAATGCGCACCATTTTACGCGAATCTCGTCTTGCAGCGAGCTTAACAAGTCTCTCTCTCTCGCTGCAGTCGTATATTTTCACCCTCTTGTCGTATTAAGCCAATTCAAAGGTCTGATTGAAAAAGCCGCGATATACCGTGCGGGCAAAGCGTAGTCGAGCATATACATGAAAATTTCGTTTTTATTTCATTCGAATTGCCAACATCAAATAAAATACAAATTTGCTCGAGCGAATGCGTAAAATGAAATTTTGTGTATAAAATGGAAAACTATCAAGGTACACCCTCGACGACTCTTATTTCATCTCTGAATTACTTCCGACCTATTACCCCGATAAAAATATTCCCATTTCCAATTCAATCGGCTTCGGACTAAATAACGATTCCGTAATTCCGCAACTACTTTTTTTTTCTTAAAAAAAGGCTCTAATTTAAAATTATGGTAAATCGAACCTCCGCTACTACCCCAGCACTTTAAGAAGCGAGAAGCGAGTAATCGAGCACGAGGCAACTTCCCCGTCATACTTTTCAATTGTCGCAAGGTCCTTTAACCAAGCCCAAATTCCCGACAGAGTTCTCTGCCGCACCAAGAGGGAGGAGGGGAGAGGACATATCCAAGGGGGACACGAAGTACGCGGGCTGACATTGAGAAGCCAGCAATAGCGCGATAGTCGTCGCTCGACAGGAGAGAGAGGGAGCCTCGGCTAAGTGGAACGTAATGAATATGCTAAAACCCAACGCGGCAGCATCGTCGTCGGCCTCGCCGAGAATCGCAGCAGCAGCCACCTTACACGCGCGATATGCCTCGCTGGATGAACTCATGAATGACAACGAGCTCCAGAGAAAGAGAGACGAGTGCGGATGGTAGATATTCCTTTTTCACGCCGAGAGCCGAGTCGAGAGCTTGTTGTTCGCTGCAACAGCCCTTTGTTTTCCGCTCTCGCTCGGGGGGAGAAAAAATGGCCACAGGATGGAAATCAGGACGAGAGGTAGGGTGTTTTTTATTTTCATCAGAGAGCAAAGGAACTTTGGAGAGAGAGGACAGGTTTGCTTATTCGAGCTTAGCAGTCGTGATTTCTATCAGGGGGGGTCGCCCTCTTTCAATGCCACCGTTTTAGATGCGCTGCCAACGATACGCGCTCCGCCGTTTTGGTAATTAAAAATAACGGACTCGCGAGTAATCGGATCTTGAAATTCCGGGGCTATAGGAGAGGGTGGTAAGCGAGAGAGAGAGAGAGAGAGAGAGAGATGCTGGCAGTATAGCGTATACAGAGGGAACATTTAAGCGGCGGGCTGAAGCTATAATTAATTAGTCGCGAAGCTGCTGCTGCAGCAGGCACGGGAGATGGGCTCTCTTTGAAGACAGCCGGCCCGCAGCGACAGCGAGGAAAGACGCAAAGGCTCTCTCACTCTCTCTTGGTCCCGAACTTTTTGATAATCCAGCGCGTCTCTGTTAGCTCGAGAAAGAGGGAGAGAGAGAGAGAGAGAGAGGCGTAATGCTCGACAAGCGTATATACTCTTCTCGCTTCCGTGTTTGCACAGCCATGTCGTCCCCGACACGCTCTATACTCTGCTCCGCTTTAAAACAACTCGTTAGTCTTGTTCGCGGGGCCATTCGTCATAGTGTCGCCTTGAATTGCTGTTTCGGGACTATTGGAATATTTCGGCCCCAGACTATACTCCCTCCCGCCTCCTGTGGCCTTTATACGTAAGAGGCAGCGAATAGAGTTTTGCCGTTGAAAATAATTCACTTTGTATTTTCCAGCGATTATCAAGCTCGCAAATTCGTATGGTTTAACAATTCGCGGTATCGATCTAACGATCGAGAAATACCGCATATCAGGCTGATGCAACGTATCATCCGAACTCACTGAAATTCCATTATTTACGGATTTTAACTATCTCTCTCTCTCGAAACGATTCGACGGTGCGCGTATCCATTCTATCTATGTAGCATCGCGGCATCGTCCGTATACTCGCTAGCAATGTTTACCTTGGCCCGGGGGCATAGGCGCAGGGGTTACGCGGGGGTGGGGGGGGGTGGAGGATTCGGACGGCAAAGTGTGCAAAGCGGGGGAGAGACGGAGAAACAGAGGCCGAAACACGCCCGGAGGGGGTGGAGAAGAGGGCGGCGCGGAGGCTGGTATAGAAGCGTGGGTGAAACGGCGACTTGGCACCGTCGCGCGATGTATATTAGGCGCGCACTGGTCCGCTCTCGGCTTTCTGGTTTGCCTGCCCGCGGGGCGCCCCGGCGCGCCGGCTTTGAAACTTGAGCCTATATATTATATATCGCGACTCTCTCTCTCTCTCTTTGTTTCCCCGGTGCCGAGAAGAGAGATCTTGCACACGCGTGTGTAGTCGCAAAGCGTAGGCCGCATGGCTGGCTGGAAAAGCGTATACGCGGCCCTGGTGAAATTCGAGGTGTCGCGGTGCTCTTACGGATGGTCGATATCGTATCGTCGAATGACCTTTGCTTTTGTAGTCGTATCCGCGAAAACGGCTTTTGACATTTAGATCGATATAACTTTTCGGATTGATCCTGGTTAGTTTTGAGATGTGTTTAAAAAATATTTCAATCGGAGTTTTCGCAATCCGGATAAGATTTTTAAAAATTAAAAAAAGTAATAAAAAAATAATTTTATGTTTGAGACATAATTGATTCAACATAGAATGAAAAAAAAACTAAAAAATTCATTCGAAAAGTCGATCAATTCCTATACTTCCCAACCCATTGTCGCACACTCTCACCTCAACCGCGAAACAGTTTGCTCAACATACATATATTCGCACGAAAGCCCGACAATAGTCGCCGGACGAAATTCCTGAAATACCGCGAAGGGAAAGCCACAGGAGCAGCGGCCCCGAGCTGGGCGGTCCAGGCACATTATCGATTATAATTGTCACTGCAGAATATAAGATACCCCCCCTTCCCCAGCGAGCTTTTAAAAATTTATGACTGATCGCAACCGAGGCGCGGCTGCATTGTTTCCCCGAGATGTTCTCTGTAAGCCTCTCCTACCCGACCTCGCGCGTTCCACTGTCTCGCTCTTAAGCCTCTGCTCCTTCGTGGCGATGATGCTAGTCGGCGATAAGTCGAGGCGCGAAACGGATGAGGGACGACTCGCTCGAGATTATGCCAGCGATTATTTTACATCGGAGGGAGCCTATAGCCTTGCTTCTGCTTACGGATCGAGCAAGTGTGAGAAATACAGTGTCGATAATGCGACGAAAATAATCATCACCGGATTAGCGTCTGTTTTTTCATTTCGCTCATTGTAGTCTTGAGCATATATGAAAATTTCAATTCAATCGATTTTCATTAAACGCCGCGTCAGGCGTACGTTCTCGCAAATCTCGAATTATTTCAAGCGGCAACGGTTACGCGCGCATATAAAGTTCTCTTACGCGGCTTTCGGTATAATTCTGACGTCGAAATATGAGCGCATTGTGAGCGCGCACACGACAAGCGCTACAAAGAAATAAAATCTAGCCGGGGCCCGAAGGATATACCGGCCTGGAATTCTCAGCTTGAACTTGAATACAAATGAGCGGCCCCGCGTCATAAATAAGAGCAATTTGTCGCTGTTGAATTACGCATTGCGTCTTGATTATATCCGCTGCTGAAACTGCAGCATCGCAAAATGCGTTTGCGCCACGTGTTGTTCACAAAAATCGTAAATTTTCTTCCGCACTAAAATATCTTTATATACCATCAACTCTAGCGTTTCATTCTATACCAAGCGATAAATTTGAATTTGAAAATCAACCCATGGGTATATATTAATCAAAATTATCCCTACATTTTGCAGATGTCACGAGCAGCGTTGAATCCTCGAACTTCGAGTCTAAAGATCTCGCAGTTGTGTCTCATTGCAAGAGGGAGAGAAGGAGGCGTCTTAGAGCCTCGTGTCTTCATCCCGAGCGACGTGCTAGATGGATATTAAGACGCGGCGCGCACTCGCCTAAGTACGTGGGTGTGCGCGCTTGCTTGTCACTCTCCGCCCGACTACCCGCTCATCGCGTACGTATACGCACAATGTGAGTAAGTCCGCGCAAGAGAGAAGCGAGACGCGAGCACGTGTTACGTGGGAAATTGCTATTAAGCCTGCCAGTCGTGGGTTTAAGACTTTCCAAGCTCCCCCCCTGCCGGGAAATATGATGTTTGTAATTTGTCGCCGCGGAGACAATGAGCCTTCGTGCTCGACTTGATCGAATTGTACGCGGAGATCCAAGACGTGTCTCGCTCTTTCGAGAGCTTGCTGCTTCTCGTGGCATCTAAGAAACTCGGAATCTTCCGCGGGTAGAGCGGCATATGATTAGCCAGGAAAGAAGTTTGAAATTCAAAAGCTACAAAGCTAGAGAGAGACTTGGAAAGCCAGCGGAGACTCGGCCAGCGGTGTGGCGCATACTTTCTCAAGGCCGCGAGCAGCGGATGCTTTTTCGTCGTCCAGGTCGCCGTCTGGCTCTCTCCATCTCGTACTTATGCGCCGGGGCTACGCTAGCGACATTATGCACGCGGCTCCTCTCTCTCGAGAGCGCGTGTCTAGACCCCCCCGGTTTGTCGCGGTTGCGAGCGACGACATAAATTGAAGCGGCAGCCGCCAGCACAGCTCTCTCTCTCCTCTCGACCACTTTGTATCCGCAGTGTGGCGCGGCCAAAGGGTTGCGCGTCGTCGCAGCTCGACAGAGACGGATGCCATAGCGCGGTGGTTCTTCTTTACCCCTCCGCCTGTCTTTTAATGCACTTTCGGGGCGAATAAGAAGCACGCCGCTGCCTGATTTATTTGGCAAAGTTCAGCTCCCTCTCCCTACCTTCCGTCGCGTCTTACCCGCACCGTATGATACTCGCGAACTTGGAGCCGTGTACGCCGATCCAACGGCGCCTCCGGGGTAATGGAATACTCACTGTGCGTGGCTGCTGGGGAGCTTTCTTTCTACAGTCCCCTTCAGGCAAACTTCTTTCTTCCCGGTCGACTTTCACTCTTTTTGTTATGGCTTTTCTTGGCATGAAGTTCGCTGCGAAAGTACGCCGTTTAATCGGATACTCCTGATTATGGCGTTGGGATTGTTGGGAAATGGTCGTGAGGCCAAGTAGATTTTTTTTTAGGTATGTGCCTTAGTCAAGGTAATAAAGAGAGTTTAGCTCAGCAAGGGCTGTTGGGTAAAAGTTGTTCAACGTTACGACTGCTAATAGGTCTGAAAAGGGCTAAGACGGCGAAGCTTTTGCCTCGTACTCTACCGGTCGATTGTCAGCAGTATATTTTTTACGTTTCATATAGTTATTTCCATTACGATAAATTACCATTTAAAATTTGAAAAACACATGCCGTATAATTATTTACAAAATAAGTCATCAATATTAAAGAAGCAAAAAAAAATCGCGAATAAATAAAAGAAGATATCAGAGAGCCGAGGTGGAAGACAATCGCAGGAGGGGGTTCGAGTCGTACACGTCCGATGGTGGCCGCAAAAGGCTGTGCCCCTGTGTACTTAAATAAAGCCCTCCCGCTTGCTTTTGCGTAGGTGTGCGTGCGTGTGGAGGAATACTCACGTTTGCATGCCTTGCGGTGAGTGATGGGCCGGTTCGGGTCGCGGTAGTAGCCCTCCTTGCAGTAGTGGCAGTGCCTGCCGGCGGTGAAGTGCCTGCACTGCTGGCACACGCCCCCGCTCACCCGGCCCGACAGCTTGTACAGCTCCATGTTGAACTTGCACTTCCTCGAGTGCTGGTGGCAGTTGCACACTGAAACAATAAGCCAAGTCGGGATTTTAGATGCGGCGAATACGACGTTGTTGCGATCTCCCAACGACTACCCCCCCTGTCTTATATACCCTTCCTTTTATATTCTGTATATCTGTAGATGTACGTCTGTCGTGAAGAATACCCTGCGCCTTATATGCGCTTGCGCTCGTATCACGGAAATAAGACATTTTTCGTTTTGACAACGTAGTCGGCGCGAGGCAACATTTTTTTCCCGAGTACTGCGGGCTAAGTCCTATACTCATTTTCGTCTTGCAATTAAGACATTAAGAGTAGGTCGCAGACGTATTAAATTTGTAGCTTTCAAAGGTGATTTATTTTTATTGGTTCTTAATGCTAAGAAATGAACATAATTTCTAAATACTAATAGTTCTGCATAAGTAATTAATATTTATCGCAAATTTATTGATAGATGTGATGCCAGCTATCTGTGACTTTCGCAAAGGGTTTTCAAATCAATAAACGCACCATATCCATTAAAATTTTCAATTATGTTAAATCGGATGCATCGCAGTGTTCGAAATGACGTTAAATTAATAACACGAATATAATACGTTTGTTAACAGTGAGTGTATAAGTAAAAAGGTATGTTTGAAGTGAACAGAGAAAGGATAAAAGTATCCGAGGAAAGTTAATAAAAAAGCCTTAATGAGACACGGCCGTAGGGCCAGTTAATTTTGCCTCGAATCAAGACGACTTACTCCGCGAGCGCTTGCAACGACGCTCGGCTCATTAATTTTCATCTGCAATTATTACATGGCCCGGAAATTAATTGCATTGCGCGCAATTAGCGTCTTGAGCACAATGTATGATTATTCTCATTCATAATTACCCCGAGAGCTACCAATAGAGAGCTATCCAGGGGTAAATAATGCGCGCGTAGTTATATAGGCAGGCAGAGAGAGCGGCTGTTTCAGCAGAAAGAGGGGCAAAGGAGGGGGGACAGGTAGCAGTAGGGCTTTCAATTAAATTTAAAAGAATCTGCTTTGCCCGGAGGCTCGGCCGAGTCCCGTGTCTCGGCTTCGAAACAAATTCTAAAGCTCATTACGCTCCTTGTGCGACAAGCTCCCGCCTCGTCCTCAACGACGTAGTCGGATCTTTTCTCGGACGCGTCGACTCCTCCTTTCTTTCCTCTTTCTCTTCCCCAAGAGAGAGAGGGAACTGGAACAAGAAGCTCGCGTAATTTTCCCTCCTCCATCTGACGGACGTATCGTTTTTTCTGCGCCGAGGCCCCCTCGCGACTGAATAAAAGTGAAGAGCCAGAGGAGAAAGCAGAAGAATGAGAAAACGACGATGGAATGGAAAAACGAGCGTGTGCTCACTCGCGGCCACTCTCGGGGGGCAATGCGAAGAGAGAGATTCGTGCCGTAACTCAGCGAGCCGCGGCTGGCTCATAAGAGGGGGAGTGTTAAGCCGGGCAGGTGGGAGGGTAATTGAAAGAAAGCAGAAGGGCCAGAGTGACAACGATTCGCCCATTGTCTCACAGGGCGTGTGAGGCTTCTCCGCGGGCCAGAGTGGCCGCTTTTCGAATGCCGAGGGCAGCACTTTTTTATATAGCCCTCTTTAACGGGCGACTCTCTGTCTTATTCACTGGGCTCTTTTGGCTCTTGAGTAGACACCGAGAGGCAAATGCACTCTTGGCGAGGTCAGCGGGATGAACGATCGAGAGTCACCCCCGCAGTCTGTGTAATTGGGAAAACTCTTGTTCTCGTATTGTTCGGAAAAGTAGCGTTGAGCTTTTCTCGAGAACTCGAATCGTTTGCTTAGCAACGACGACGGCGATGATGATTTGTTGAGGGTTGAGAGGGAGAAGACTTTGCAGAAGAATTTATTTCCAAGATCGTTCAACGGATTGAGGTTAAGCGTCTTTTCGAATTATTTTTTAATGCTTTGTATATAGTGCGTTTGAGCTTTTACATATAGGTATTTTGATGTTGAAAGTTAGTTGAATAATAGTGATATTTATTAAATTTTTCGAAATTTTAGGAAAATTTATTACGCTAAGGTCTTATTATACAGGACCTACTTGAAATGCATGTTCTGGAATTAAATAACCAATGTAGTTGGGCAAATAAAAAGAAGACCGCTAATGGAATTAGTCGACGATGTATTCACAACTCAATTACAAGACAACCTTAAAACAAGAAGGAAAAAAAACTGAAAAACCGCGTTGCTCCAGTCGGCCTATTAAAAAATCAAATTAAACGCTCTGCTAACTTCATCGAAATCTAAATTATGCCGAAAAGAAAAATAAGAATTTGCAGCGAAAACAAATAGAAAAAAAATCACAAGACACAAGACTCGCGCGCAGCATCGAATCTCTCTTTCTCCAAAGTCGATCTCGACGAAATTCCATAAATTAAACGATTAAAAACTTTAATGAATTCCTCTCATCGCCTCGAGACAGCTCGGCCTGAATAAAGAGAGGCTGTTCGGGGGAGGCGAAAACAAATAAGCGCCGGGTAGGAAACCGGTAGTTGGCTCTGCGACGAAAAAAAAAACGAGACTCCCCGAAGACAGGCCGTCGATTACCGAAGACGCTCTCTCGGTCGAGCGATTAATCCTCTAATTACGGTGATCGACACATAAGACGCCCGAGGCGCTTTCGCGGACACTTTCGATCCCGTAATTTTCGGCGGGTATATATCAGAGGATAGTAAGCCTTGCTTGTGTTATTGATGGAGAGCAGTAGCGAGAGACGTCGGGCTTTGAGCGCGAATTTTTCAGCTGTATTCATACGGGGGGAGCGCTGTCTTAAATTCGAGAGGCTGATCCTGTTGGCAAAGTATTAAATCCGTACGCTCGGAAGTTTCACGCTGATTTGATTAATTGCGAGAGCTGAGCCTTGGAGCTTCTCTCTCTTCCTCTCATTCGCCACTCCGAATAAGTTTAATGAAATTCCGTAGCCTGCTCGCGTGCCCTGTCTTCCTTTTATTTTTTCATCTTTCACCCTCGCGAAACGATGTGAAATACAAATTTTCACAAGAGAGAGAGGGAGTCGAGTTAAAGGTGACAAATGACTGGGATATTTTTTTGCTTTATGCCTTTTTTTCTAGGTCGAGCGGGGAATAATTAATTAACATGTGCGCATCGGCTTGCAGTGACGCATGTGATACTGGTTTTCTCGGCTCTCGGCCGACATATATTTCAAAAAATGATGTCACTTAATCGAAATGCATTTGTGCCTTTATTCATTCGACAAAATAAATTATGTTTTTATTTGGCCTTTGAGAATATTCTCGTGCCAGACGGAATAAAGTGTTTATTCGTTTTGTATGAATAATACGGATATTTCTCTCCAGGAAGACGTTATTATTGAGGATTGAAAAAATTTCGTTACAAAATCAATCGTTTTTAACAAATTTAATCATATTCACAAAATTTTTTCAATCAAACTGCCGCGGTGCATCCAACAAACGGGAAATACCCAAAACTCACAAATGGGAATTCCATCCGATATCCTAGTACAACGCACAAAGGAATCAATTAAACCCTAAATTCCGATATAAATATCAGTGTATCACTGAAGACGATCCGATATCGAAAGCTATACAGCTCAACGATTATCATTGCATCGCATCTGTTTCGGATCTCAAGCCCTACAACTCTGAGTAGATCTCCGAGGCCGATTGGCCCCCCATAATAACAGCCAAAGACGAGGCCGATGACAGGAGGGGTATAGGGAGAGTTGTCAGTTGCCTCGGACGAAGCGAGAAACGGCCATTTCAAGCCCGAAATTATTCGACATATATACACAATGTAAACAGCAACTGCCCAACTCACTGCAGAGCGTCCGCTGCATTTTCGACGCTATACAAGCTCTCAAAATTTCTCCTCGACAATGGGTCTCTTGGTCCGTATAGAAGGCAGCCCGCTGGCATATCCATTGTCGTCGTCGCTTCCATCAGGCATCCTCGAGATTTATCCACGCGTCCATCTATTTCGCGCTAGTCCTCTCTCGGGCGGCGTCTGCTTTTCGCGTAAATTGCCCATTGTCGTCAAAGGGGTCGTCCGCCCCTCGGCGGAGGTTAGGAGGTCAGAGAGAAATGCGATGGAAGGGAGGCTTAAATACATTAAGCGTTGGTGGAATGGAAGGGGCTACGCGCGGAAAAGTACGAGGGATGCAGAGAGGGCCCACTTAGGCTGTGATGTCGCAGCCTATATAACTTGATATCGGCCTGTGCCTTGTCTCGATGGACTTGCGCGAAGACCGGGCCCTGTAATTGATCGAGTTAGGCGCCCGGGGAACAAGCGAGGACACGCAAAGAGCGTGCGTTACTTTGGCGCCCGAGACTGTGACATTTTAGCGCCGACTTTTGGAGAGAGAGAGACTTGACAAAGGCCAATGTACCTGGAGTTCCTTTTTTTTTAATTTTTTAATTTTCCTTTTGTCATGCTTTTTGCAGTGTCTGAGATTCGTAACAACTCTTAGACAGACCCGCTCTTAGTGCAAGAGATTTCCACGTGATGTAATGAGTGCACTTTGAAAATGCAAAATTGAGGGTAATTATACGTCATTGGCGACTTGCTAATGGTACGAATTTTACATGTAACATTGTAAAATGATTGCAGGGGCTTTTATTTTTTTCTCCTTTTTTTACTCAAAGGCGATAAAAAGATTTTTACAGTTATTTTAACGGATGAATAAAATAAATTTTTTTTTTATTTCCACTAATAAGAAAAACTTTAAGTGTGCTAATTATTCTGTTTCATTGATGCTTTAAACATGCCAATAAAATGTAAATTAAATAGAAAATTAACGACGTATAGTTATTTCAGAATAAAAAATTTCACTCGATGTAAAAGGGAAAAAAAGAAGTGCATCCGTAATTATTGCTTTCGACTTACATTCTGTTAAATAACCTTTATTTAGGATTAAGGCAATTCAAGTTTTATTGAGATCAAGCGGAGCTATATAAAATAACAGCGTTACAGAATACTCGCGTGTTCTCTCGCGCAAAAATCGACCGGCCACTTGAAGCCGTACACACAAGGACAGAGAGCCGCACCAAACAAAAGGCATTTAACGCCATTTTATCATTATGACTCACTCGTATCCGAAGCGTTTTCTAATTACGCCGCATAAAAGAATAACCCGAGCTTTTTTCAACGGGCGACACTTCGGATCGATCGTCGTTTTGTCCTTTTCCGCTGGTGGCCGCGCCCCATTATTTCTCACTCGATATACCCAGCCAGGGGCAAAAAACTCAAGTGCCACTTAAATCTCGAAACGAGCGGCGTTCGATGGGCAAGATTAACGCAAATCCACTGATACATTATTATTAGAATATACGCTCTTGCCGAAGAGAACCTATCACCGATACGCGCCCCGCGTCATTATCCCCCCGTCACCATCGGATTACCGGCTGTATACGCTAATAACGAGTAAAAAAAAGGAAAGGAACAGAGCAATCAAGCCCAAATTACAAGGTGTTGGCAAAGCAAGTGTTGCCGCGAAGTAGCCTGGCGCAATTAGTTGCAGGCCTCTAAAACCGGCGAGCACATACACATCTCACGCAATCTTTAGTCGCGCGGCATTAATCGCGGCATCGACGGATTATCCCTCCGACATCTTTTCCAGCGCTTTTGTTTGGCCGAGAGACACAAAGCTATATCCCGCGTGTATTGACTGGCGCTATACGCGAGCTTATCGCTTGGGAATTTATTGCGAGCGCTGCCGGTACGTAGGTGTCCAGCTTTCGGCGCCGCGCGACGCCGGGTTTTTGTTGTGCGGACACACAGAGTAGCGAGCCCTATCTGCAGGCCTGCCGAATGGAGATTTGAGAGGCTCGATTGCGCCTGATGAACCGAAACGTATTGCCAGCTGCGGTGGGTATACGGCCGTTATTTACGGCGCACAGAGGGAGAGACGCGCGTGTAACGAACGCGTAATCTTTGCTTTGTATTGCCTTTCCACTACGCGCATTTTTTATTTTTTTATTTATTTTTGCAAGGCGGAGAGCCGACTTTAGCTCCACTGGATTTACGATGCCGAGGGAGGAGTTCTTTATTAAATATTAGCCGCGCGCGACCTGATTTTGCCGAGCGAGCGATAAGGAAGCATAATGACGATCGTTTTTCAAAGTATAACGAGAAAAATGCCAAGCCAGTTGAAACGCTCGCGCGCGATATGGCGTTTGAAATGTGAAATTCAGGCTGCAGGTACAGAGGGAGAGCGACAAATGAGCGACGAGGAGTTGGCGCTTCTCGCGCGCTCGGCTTCACAAAGCGAAAATAAATTCGTTGACCGAGTTTCCCGGGAGCGCGCGCGCCGGATAAAACAAGTAGATAAAGTCGGCAGAGACTCGCCGCCGCGCTGCACTGAGAGAGAGAGAGCTCCGTCAGACTTTTCGTTCGGATAGAATCATAAACTTGCCTCTTCGCTGCGGATCCCTTTGCTCGAGCGTGTCGCTTCCTTTAGGACGTCTTTCTCTCTTTTTCAGCAGAGAAAATTGCGGAGTCGTCGAGTTCGAGAACCTCCTCGTCCTTTGGCTGCTCGGTTTCCCTCCGGACTTCGTTGCCGACGCAATTTGTTCCCCTTCCCCGAGCTATACTCACGCCTATAGTCACTTTCCCCAGCTCTTATTGTATACACTTCGACCCCTAGTCACCTTTGATTTGTTTTAGCGAGCCCATTTTACCGCTAATGCGATCTGTCACATCTTGCACTTTAATGGAGAAAGGGAAAAGGGACCGGTGTAACCGTAGACGTTATTGACTTGTAAAAAAAGAACAAAAACTCTTATCAGCTGTTAAACACGACTTTTTAAGCGAAGCACCCTAGTTAAGACAAGCGTCTCTAGAAAGGAAAAGCAAAGAGTCGAAATAACAAGAAGGAGATATTCCCAAGAGGGGGGGGGGCGCGAGCGAGACAGGAAGTCCAACTAGAATCCAGAGAAGAAAGAGGGAGGGAGGGAGTTGAGAAGTCCTCGACGAGGTCTTATCGAGCGAGAGAGCGACTCCCGAACGACATTACTCGCTGTCTTTCGGCGCGTACATACATCAGGCGCGCGTGCAAGCGGTGGACGAGGGCAGGAGAGAGGCCTTACAAAAGGATCTGCTCTCTCGCGCGCTACATCAGAGTTACGCGCGCAGGTAGTAGAGAGACCAAACAGAGAAGAGAGGAAGCAGGCGCGAGAGACCGAGAGAGAGAGAGAGAGAGAGAGTCGAATTTCAAAGGCGACTCGCCGCCTCTCAGCCCCCAGACAGGTACTTAATTGACGGCCCCTAGGGCCCTCGCGCTTGCTCGGCTGTTGGGGCTCACGATGTGCGGGAATGACACGCCACGCCGTTTTCTCTCCCCCGCTCGCCCCCCTCCTCCTCCCTCTTTGACGATAAAATCAAAATGTCTTTCGCTCCCTTCTTCTTTCCCTCTCTCTCTTTCTCTCGAGCGTTCGCGCGCACTGCTCTCTCTCTGCCTCCTTCCTTATCTCGACTGCGGGGCTTCTTTTGCTTTTCGTTTCTTTATCCTCTTTCTCTCTGCCTCCTCTTGTTGCTTTTATTCAAGGTGTGTGTGAGTGTGACGGCGGCAGAGTCTCGTGTATACGTGGGCTCTCTCTTGCGGTTGCGAGCCTCTGATTTACACGGCGTCTACACAAATGGTTCTCGGTTTTGTGCGGCGCGAGCAAGAGACCGAGGAATCGGCTGACCCACTAGACTCTCTTGCGACTCTTTTCTTCCTCTTTCTCTCTTTTCATTTAACAGGTCACTATATTTTTTTTTATTTCGTTGTAGCCGAACGAATTAAATTTGATAATCAAATGTCTCATTAATCTAAAATTGGTGTATGGCATGTACTGTTTGACATTGCGATTGATATAGGTACTTTTATAAATTAGGCCTATTAAATTTATCGCAAAATTAAACAAGATAAATGAACATATTTAATTTTCTACTCGCAACGTTTGACGTAAACGTATTAGAGCCCCAAAAACATATTCTTGCAGTTAATGCAAAGCCGCAAGCAAATGAACTTTTAAACAGTTTGTCAAAGAGCCAAAACGAGCCAACAAGCGCAAATTATGCAGGGGGGGGGGACGTGCGCCCTATGACAAATTAAACTTTAATGACTGCCGAGCAATCGAATCGTGAGAACGGAAATTTAACGAGGGTCAGATCGCCCGGGCGCACGTTCAAATATATATCGCCGCTCCTTAATTCGCTCACCTTGCTCGTTCGTTCTCCTTTTTTACGCAGTCGACGCGGAGAGGGTGACATTTAAGCGCTGCGATACCACCGCGATATTGCTTTATTGCCTCTTTCGTTATACTCCCCCCCTCCCGCTCGAGGGGCAAAAAAGAAAGCGTTGTCCGGAGCTTGATGGAGTGAAATTTATTTTCCGACCTGTGTGTGTGTCTTAAAATGTGACAAGTTAATCTTTCATCGCGCGTGTACGGCCTCCGTCCGAGATTTGTTTCGCGTTTTTATGTCAAAAAAACAACTCGCGGTATATATCGTGTACTTCGTGTTTTTTTTCTTCATAAGAATATTAAAGCGAGAAACGGACGGCTTCGACGACTTTTAAAATGGAGAATGACAGTAGTTGAGAAAGTATTAAGATATTTTATGAATTCGCGGCCAAGTATTGACTGGGTCGCGCAACGCTCGAAGATTACCGCGGCGATATGGACATACATCGTTTCTGGTACACACACACGAGAGAGGCATTTAATTTTCTGGGAAAACAATAGCAGCGAGTCCTCGCGCGCGCGCGAGACTCGAGACGTTATGACATAGGCTCTACAGCTGTGGCACAGTATAACGGACACGATAATATTTTGAATGGAAGAATAAAAAAGAGAGAGGGGAAAGAGGTGAGGTACAATCCGAAGTTAACATCGTGTTGGATTGCAGGCTGGAAACGCGAGACGCGCGCCATAATTACGCGCGCGGGGCACACATGCCTGTATAGAAATACCAGAGGAGACGTGCGCGTCAGTGTGTGTGTGCGTTACGCAAGCGAAGCCTTCGAGATCGGGAATAAATTTATCTAGCGGCCTGTCTTATCGAGGCGAAAAATTTTACCCCTCTCAAAAACAATACCGCCGCTCCGGCTGTTAGCGCGCGCCAACATAATTATTCAAGGCATTCTTGGGCTCTCTTTCTCCTCAAAATTCTCGTAAGCACGCGCGTGGCTATAGCTAGCGCTGGAGAGCTTATTAATTGCCAGAGTGAGCCAGGCACACAGTGCAGTGTATCTGTGTGTCTCTCGGATTGCGCAAAAGGCTTGCGACTCGCGGGCGAAAGTAATGTGGCGAAAATCATCTGTTGATACAGCCAAAGATATGCGTGTAACTTCTATACCTCCCCTAGCCCGTTCGCTACACCGTTGTCTCTATGCTCCCGCGAGAGAGGGGTCCCGCGAAGTTGAATCAACGTAAGTGAAATAGCTTGTCGCTATCTGTCAGTCTCTCGTAATACCCCCGGTGCGCGAGCGCGCGAGTTGATTTATTCAGCAAGCCTCTGTCTTACCGTCTCTCCCCCCCCCTCTCTCTCTCTTTGGACACACACGCGCGCGCGGTTTTGTTGCGCACCAAGAGGAGATCCGAAATAAACGGCTCTGAATCGGAGTATGCACGGAAAATCCACGCGGCGATTTATAGAATAACTAATAGACGAGAGCAAAGTGCAAGAAACGATATAGGCGATTGCCGGTCTCTTGTTTTCTTTTCTTCCCAGGCTCTCATTTTTTGCCGTCGTAAAAAGCTTTTCTGGAAACAAACGAGATTAATCAGAGCCCGCGATTCGAGAAACGGCAGCAGAGGGAGAGAGAGTCACGCGAGTTAAGCAACGATCGGGTTAGCGAACAACACGCATATACGAGGAAGAAAAAAAAGTGGGCAAACACGATTGGTAGGGTGAGGAGGGGGGGGGGAAAGCTCGGGCAAATTAGCGTGTACGCGGCTTGTCTTTGGACGGACAAGCGGCCGGGTACACCGACGTCAGCGACCGGCAATTTAATCAGAGCCGCGCGAGCTTGACGGCCTGTTCGATCTATTAAAATCCACGGCGCCGAGGAGGAGGACGATAACCGCCCCGAGAGCCGAGGTAGGCGTAAGCCACGGCGAAATCCGCGAGCGTGAAATCTCGTTAGCGGCTTAAGGGGATTGAAGGAATTAAAATCGCAGAGAGAGAGAGAGAGAGAGAGAGAGAGAGAGAGAGAGAGAGAGGCGTCGTCGTGTGTCTCACTGCGACGAAGCTGCAGTCTCCAGAGGACAGAAACTGCACGCTGCGATTTGTCGCTGGGAGAAAAGAACGAGAAGCGCGACGACGCGGCTATTTTCGGATAGACCGAGTTTTTCCTTGCCCAGCGACTGTATACCGGCTGCTCGCACTCCCGGGAGAAGCCAGCTTTTAAACGACGCACGAGCGTTGAACTCTGTATACCTATATACACCTATACTGTGTTGAGATGCTCAATGTTGACAACAGCTAAAACTTATGGGTTTATGCGATTATGCGTTATTATTTTTGTTGTTTTACAGGAGTTTACGGAACGTTAAAGCTTAACGAGCCGACGTCGCCGCAATTGAAAATGAAATTCCATGTTTGGTCAGCCGCGGTAGCCGCGAACGATAAAAAAAGAAAAAGAATAACGAGTTTACTTGTGAAGAGCGTAAATTTCGAGGAAAAAAAAATAAGTCGATCGTCGCCTTTTACCCGCGAGCGTTTTATACCATTATATAACGTTTGAATCTAGGAGGCAACGTTAGAGCAAGCCGAGAAGACGCAGCGAGAGTTAAATGGCTCGGAATCTGGAATTCGTTCCCTCGTCTTCTCCCTACCTAGTTCTAAGGGAAAGAGGGAGAGAGAGTCGTAACAAACGTAAATTTGGCGACTTACACGTTATTTCTTGGTAAAGCTACGGGGAAAAAAGGCCCGCGGCCAGAAGATGCGGGGAGGAGATAAAAATGAAGCCAAGGGGAAAATTAAGGAAATTTAGAATTGAGAGCCTCTCCTTGCTGGAATGCAAGGGGGGAAAGAAGCACCGGACGAAAATCACCGGCTGGTGTATACGCCGCGCGCAATAAATATTAATTAAGCCTTCGGCTCGTAATCGTTCGTTTGGAAATTGTCAACTTTATGCGACTCGGCTGAATTTAATTTTATTCTAATGGGCTCAATGTTATTGGGATTTTTCTTTTCGAGATACTTTAATAATTTCATGAGAACCGATAGCATTGCTCGATACATACCGATTAGGGACGTCCAATGAATTTTCTATATCCTTCCCTCGGAACTTGTATCGCGGAATACATTAAACTTAATTCACTCTAATATTTTCACAACAAGAAGCCTCTCTCTGTCGAATTAAAATAATCAACGGTGTGTGTATACCTTTTGATTTTACCAATTTCTAAGACGGCCAAGTTTTCTCTATAAATTAAACGCCTAGTCCAGTAGCATCTCCGGCGCGCACAGCTACGATAAATCAAAGTGTCGGTTGCGAGGAAAAGAGAAAAAAAAGATAAAGAGACGTATAGCTACACAGGCATCGAAGAAAGCGAGGCACAAGGGTACGACGAGTGCGAAGACGCGATGATGTACAAGAGAGCCTGATTTCCCAGATAGGACTATCCGCGCTCGCGCCCCCACAGAGCGCGTCTTCGATCTCGCGCGCCCGATGATTTATGGCGCTGCCGCGGCCCTGACCCTTCGCCTTTAATATCTGCCTCTTTAACATTTTTTTCCCTTTACTCCCTCGTGTCCTTTTTTCTTTCCTTTTTTTCCTCGAAGCCACCAAGACTGGACTTGGCTTGCTCTCTCTCTGGCAGCGAGGTAAGGTCGCCTCTGCCGAGGATTAATTCTGCGCGCCGGCGTCGTAAATAAGTGGGACATTCCGAGAAAATCGGCGCGATTATGCTGCTACTTGGTGGCTCTCCCCCCCTGTTAAGCCATTAGCATTATTTCCGACGTGAAATTTACTCTCTTTTACGAGTGTATTCGGTTACCCGTCTTGATGCGCTGTGGTCGCGCTACTGAGATTTTCAGCTGCGCACTCGATTAATTTGCCAAAATTACGGTGATTCTTGAAATAAAATATACTGTTTACTTAAATAGCGTCTAGTGCAAAGAAGGAAAATAATTTGAAATAAAAATCGTTATCCGATGTACGTAGACAACGATATGCGGGGAATTTGCGCGCGGCAATAAAAATCCCAAGTCCCAGTGTGCAAACTTATTATTAAAGCTCGAACGCGATAAATTAAAGTCCCTCGCGGGGGGAGTACCACATTGAGCTCATAAATAATGCGAAGCGGAAAAGGCTATTGAATACTTTTATTGACATACATCGCATCGCGGCGTATTTCAAAAGTGAATGATCGTAAAACCCGAGAGCTGCAGCCGGTGAGTCTACAGTCCGAAAGGGGGTGTTCGGACTCGGCGATCCGCAAAAACTCTCCTTACAAATTGACGCGCGTAAAATCTCCATCGGGCGAGGCCCCGTGCGGAGTCAGCCGCGTGTAACCCATTAACGAAAAAGAAATGACGTAATAACGAGCGGAAATAACAGATCAACTCCGATCCTCTCTCTCGCGTTTTATTGCTCCGAAATAAATATCGCGGCTCGTGTAATAAAAAGACCGATATGCGCTTATAATAGGGGGCCCGAGCGCACTGGCTTGCCGGCCATAAACGAGGCTAAACGTAAATTACCCCCGCGAGTCTCCCCTAAAACTGCAAGGGCCTTGAGCAAACGATGCCTACCGTACAGCCCAACAAAAAAACACTACTACGCTAAAGTCCCACACACGCGCACGGCCGAGCGATGATTCGTTAACATTTGAAGTACAGATAAGCCTGCCGACTCGGCATACCGGCGCACACCACCGCGAGAGCGAGACAGGCTTACTTCAGCAAATGAAAGAGAAAAGAGAGAGAGAGAGCCCTCCCGGCCCCGCTGCGGCATTTTAATGAGGCCCGTCCGAGCAAGCGTCCTGTAAATCATTTCGCGCGCTCTCGCGAGCACTATCGCCGCCCCCGCGCGACTTCCTTCCCTCCCCCTTCGTACCCGAGTCTTCCAACACCCCCACCTACGCCGGGGAGAAGCTACGGCAAACAGTCGCGAGCGCTAATAGCGTAATGCGAGCGAGATTTACGATATTTGCTCGCGGGTCGACTGCTCGCTTCTTCGAGACTCGGCTAATTAAGTAGTGCCTCTCTCGCACTGCTGCTGCTGCTCTGCTGTTAAAGACCACGACAACCACGGCTGAGATACTCTTATTCTTATTTGCTCTCGATGATCGTAGCGTCAGGTGTTTGAGATTCGGTTACGTCTTGGCCGCGATAAAAGCACTTCGCTGTCGGCGGCTTCACTTTCTTTTTTATACACGGCGATTGATTCTCTGTCGGATTGATAAAAAAACATCAAGATTAGCAGCAAACGGTAAAGTACTCGGAACGATCGAAGCTAATCGCAAATCCGAATATAACCTCGGTGTATCGCTTAAGAGAGTCCAACTACGGCCATATAGAAACTCGCCGGTGGTATACAGCGAGTGGCGGGCTTCTCAAAAAGCTCTCGCCTCGAAATACCGGTGTATACCACGAAAGAGCATTGGGCACGTATTCCTCGTAAATTTGTGCTGTTGCACTTGCCTCCGTTAATTGGCAAGAGGCGCGAGCCAGCTGTACGTATGATCGATGCTCGGGGCCTCCCTGCTAACACCCACGCGACACACGGGCCTTCCTCCTTCCAACACTGATTAAACGGGCTACCTTTGCAGATGGGGATTATTAATCAAGCGAGCCTCGATATATGCCGCGGAAAACGGAGTTTCAGGTGTTGCTTGTGGGATCGGGTGGCTTACAAGAGAGAGTTGTAAGCCAGTACGTAGTTTTATCAGGTTGCTCCGTTGCTTCGATGCGTCGAGTTTGTATTTTGAGTTTTAATGATGTACAGGGATGGCCAAATTAATAAAATTTGTATTTTAAAACTTTCTTTTTGGTAAATAATTTTTATTTTATAATATACGAATCGACAATATTTAATGGGTGTGACGCGAAATGAGTTTTTTTTTGGTTACGTTGCGAATACTTAATGAAGAATATAGTTGTGCCTGGCGGCAAAAATCGCACAATTAAACGGGACTATAATACATCAAAATCCATTCGAATTTATTACACATTGAAAAGAAGCAATTTATAAACTACGTCATCGGGAAAGTATTTTTCGTCGTAAGAAATGATTTTAATAGATTTTTTTGTAATATGACTCAAGCTTAATTGTGAAGCTTTGATGAAGTGACGGCTGGATTAAAATCTCTCGAACTCGCTATTAAAAAAAATCACTTTGAAATAATCAGCAAGATAAAAGCTTTTTTCTACGATGAAAAAAAAGCAATTGATTCTCATTATAAAAAACACGTTCGAATAAACATTATTATTATTATTATTTTTTGACAAACCAGCCAACTTATTCACGATCCGTCGACGATTCTTTTAATATTTCGTCTATCGCCAATCATTCCCGATGACTCACAAAAAAATCTTCGAATATGATTAAAATACAATCCGACGAAACAGACAAAATAAAATGCTACACACTACAAAAATAAAAACGACCCCTGACCCAATCAAATCCAAAAACCGTAAGGATCGAAATAATCAAGTCGCGAGCGAATCTTTAGAGGCGAGATTCACGGTCGTGAGAGCAGCGCCATCAACGCCTCTGCCATCGGCCGACAAGCCAAGCCGAACGAGAGAAGCTGGATCGAGAACGCGAGAAATCCGTCACCCTCGACGCGGAGGCGCCTTTAGAGCCGAGCCTGTGAGCTCTGCCCGCCTATACAGGTATACGTCTATCTACACATACATTTATACGTAGAGAGACGTTCTCCGGGCCAGGCGAACGGTTGATCGGCTTCATTAAGCGAACAATGCCCGAGCGATTTGTGAATCGGTCCGCGCGCTCCTCCAATTGAGAGGCTCTGGTCCCGAGCGCGCGTAAGTGCGCGCGCCCCCGTATACTCTCGCGGGAGGAGGGGGGAAAAGGCCGGGTAGTCGATTTGTCCGACTTTACGGGCCATTAAAATCCCTGTTGGGAATTAATAATGCGCTCTCGGGAAGTAGGACCGTGAGCAGTTCTATACGGCGCGGAGCAGCCGTGCGCTCCCGATATAATTCATCATATAACCGACTGATCTTGTTTTGTCGAATATTTATCGGGGATTATTATTTTTAAAAGCCTTTCGACTGCTCTCTCGCGCGCGCGCGCTTAATTAATCGACTAGACTGGGCCACTGAATTATTTGTATTGGTTTTGTCAAGGATATTTCTGAAAGTTCGGAAAAGACGAGATAGATTAGCTCTAATGTTTATGTGTGTAAGTGTAAACGTGATAGTTAATATACAGCCGTGAACATTTAAAATTTATTAACATTTCAATTCACTATCGAGCTAACTATATTTAATCGTTGGAAAGTGTAAAGAGTCGAGCATTGCTTTTACGCTTTTTGTTTTTCCCTGCAGCTTTTTTTTGTGTTATCGCTCGACATCTGTAAACTGTCGACTGCTTTTAACCGAATACGCGGACACGACGTTTCGCGACGTAAATATGAAAACGGCTAATTAATGTAAAATTGAAATATCATACGCATAGCGAGGAACAAGAGCAAACTGGTTTTTGATAAGCAAGTTTCCGAGTTTGAAGTATACGAAAATTATTAAAATTTTCGAAAGTTAGCGCGCTCGGTAGGTCGCTTGATGGAGTTATCAAACTGCGAAAACATAAAGTTTCCAGTGGCCAAAACTTGGCTGTTCCCAGCCAACAATGCCCACGGACGCGCTCTCTTGTTTCCAACAAGCGCTGTTTGCAAACAGACACTCCCCTAACTGTAAAGTCATTTGGTTCGATGACGAAGAAGAATTCGCGTTAACTTCATTTAAAAATCCACAGACGACGAATCATCCGCAAAGTCTGAAGGCAAAGGACAGCTGCGAATAATACCACAGCGAGAGAGAAGAGAGAGAGAGAGAGAGAGAAAAACAACAATCAAACGGCTGCGTGTGCCGCAGACGCGCTTACCTTATTTATAGAAAGCTGTTACCCCTTTCCAATCAGCGAGAGCCGAGCCAACTCTCGTATTGCGCTTATCTAACCGCGGCCTGCCACGCGGGGCGAGCGATTCGGGGAATCCCAAATTCGCCGCTACGAGGCAGCAGAGAGCCGCGGGGATTAGTCTAAAAAATCCTCTCGGCCAGCGGCGCAGTAGTAGAGCAACACAGCAGGCAACAGCAGAGCCGCAAGTCCGAAATACATTCTCCCTTCGGATACTCGAATACAAGCTCGTGAGAGTGTGTGGGGGAGGAGGAGAGTAGAGCTCCTGGGAAGGGCCCGACATTCCGCGAAACGAAATAAAACGCGCAGCTTGCGGATCTGGTTTGGCGAGAGCCACGCGCGGGGGCGGACCGGCAGGTACATCTTTCTCTCTCTCTCTCGGTGAAATTTCTTCGATCTCCGGCGACTGGCATCCGTAGGCGTCGGGTTTTAACGTTGTTTTTCTCTCGCCGCGGATTTTCCCCAGTCGTCGCGATGCCCCGCGCGAGAGCAGCCCCGCATAAAATTAATTTTCCGAGCAGACGATTCCGTCGATCCTGACGTTTATTTCATATTGGCACAGCAAACGCGCCCGAGAGAGCCTCCGGGCCCAGCATAAATTACCGGTTATTGCCCCTCGCTGTAAGTGTTGCGCGCTCGCTCTCTCGCGCGCACCCTGATGGGATCGCCTCGATTTATTCGGTCGCGACGCCGTGAAATTTCTCTGATTACGTTCCCGAGAAAGAGCGAGAGCGAGGCAATGTGCTTGAATACTTTAAACGGATATCGAACGATTTGAAAAATGAGCTTATGAGTTCCATTTCATTTCGAATAAATAAACAGTATACGGGAAGAGCTTTTTTTGCGACAAAGGGCAGTATTTGTCGTGTTGATGCCTAGGGTAACTGCGAGGGTTGATACGCGTGACCCTGTGAATTATCAGACGAGATAGCTCGCCGAGAACTTTATACATTCGAAAAGTTTGAATTTTACAGCCGGGGCCTTTGCCCATGAGAGGCCAAAATGACCTCGTACAGCCGCAATCTCCAAGCAATAAAAACGCCTCTTGGAGGGGACAGTCGAACGGCCGGAGTAAGACAGCGCGCAGGAAAGTAAGAGTCTCCGAGAAATTGAGATTTTCGGCTTCTCGCTACCCTTCCTTTATAGGCACTTTTCCAGCAGACCCTCCTCCCAAGATACTTGTCGCCGCGCTATACAATCTCGTATATACGAAAGTTCAAGTCCCGCAATAGAGGTGTGTATATACATTTTGAAAATTTAATTTAAATTTTCGTCGTGTTTCATTTATCGTGTGAAATCACTTAAAAAGCTTTTTATTCCGCTCGTTACAGCGAAGAAAGTACAAGTCAATTTCGTTAAGAACCAAACAACTCGAAGTAATTACTGAAATTTCAGAACATGACCATTACGACGATAAAAGGCGTAGTACCGGAGGAAATTTAATTTCTGACCGGTAAAGTGCGGTCACGTTAAGAAACCTGATGGCTGGGGGGTGGGGGGGAGGAAGAATACGGGAAAGCGCAACTTTTTGCAGGGGCGAGAGGGAGAGGAACGCGGTGGCGGCGGTGTCGAGTCGAGTGTCGCGAAAGAAAGTAAGTGCGACGACAGGGTAGAGAGAGCCTGCGGCAGGAGGAAAGAGAGCGTAAAGGGAAGAGAAGGAGGAGGCGGCGACACGTGCGTGCGGGCAACCGCCGACGTCGGGAAAATTAGCGAGGGGTGGGTGAGGCTGAAGTAACGACTCGGCCTCTAGCAAATCGCTGGGAGGTCGGAGAGGAACAAAGCACTCGGGTCCACCCATCGAGAGTGCGGATTTGCCCCAAGGGCGTACTTAAGGCGCGCCGGGAAAATCCGAGGAAATTTCACCGGCTGCCACGGATGTCTCGACTCTCCCTCCTCCCCTCGAGGTCGCGCGCACACCACACACCCCTTTCTCTCTCACACACACAGGCTCCACTTCGTTTTCCACCTCCTGTACCTCCCCTCTACACTTTGGTTTTTCTCGAGGGCTGCCGGATGCAGATCGGCCGCCGGGGGAGTATTACGGGCCGCCAAGAGGGCTCGCGCGAGACCCGCTGAAAGTGTTCCCCGGCGCGAGGAGGAGTGTCTCTTCTTGCGCCCGCGCGCGATCCCTATACCTTTATGCTCTCCACGAGAGCTATACGCCAGAGGCGGACAATGAATGATAAGTGGCCCCTGCGCCCGTTTACCACTTCGTTATATGCCTCCCCCTAGGATTATTGCTTGGAACACGGGAATTTCACTGGTGTTTTTTGGGAATGAAACGGACTGTTCCGAGCGAACTTTATTCCGAGTATAGTTTAATTAAATTTATCGAGGCAGTCCCCGGTTTTTAGGCTCGTCAAGCGTTCGGAAAAAAACTGTCCTTTTTGACTATTTGGTCGGACTTTTTGAATAACGCGAAAAACGAGTTGTAGCTCTCTCCTGAATAAAACGGAACTCAATTAGTAAATTGGAATATTGTATGCGTTGTGTATACGTATGAATAAAATATGGCGCTCAGACCAGGAGCCGATACAAATAATAAAATCATCAAATACGCGCGTACACGAAAGAGACAAGACAAAATTAGAGTAAAGCAAGCATAAAGGCCATCCCCCTCCGGCGGAATAAAACATAATAGATAATAAAAGGGAGCAGCAGGGTAAAAAAAAGGTCAAACCAGTGCTGGTCACGTACAAGAAAACGCTCCGTTCGACGCAGCGAAATCGAGAAAAGAACGAGGGGATAAAAATCGTCAAGGGAGGGGGAGGAGTAGGTATACAGTGGAGGAGGAAACGACGGCCAGCAGCGAAATTGGGATGGGAAGAGGGTGAGAGAAAAGAAAAATCGGCAAGATGAGAAGCCGAGATTCCAATCGACTGGGCGATTGCGAGGAAAGGATACGTGACCAGGGCTCTCCCCTGCGTGTGTGTCTAGAGCGTACGCGAGTGCGCTCGTTCGTCTTTCCCTCCCGGCTAAAACCAAGGCTAAATCAGCCGGCGTGAATTTGGCAAATTGCTCTTTCTCTCCGGATAGCGCATTTCGCGCGCTTGTGTCTGCCGGTGCACAGCGGAGGAATCACGGCCGAATGCGCAACATTTGCGAGATCGACCCTCTTTATTTTCCCTTTGCGCTTTTCCGTCTTTTCGAGCGTCGCTTTTATCTTCGTTTCACGCTATCGGACGACCGTTTCGTTGCAGGGAGAGAAAGGCTTGATCGGAATATCCGTCTACTGTCACAGTCGGAAAGGATATCTATATGCATGTGTCTGCTGGAGGATTTCAGGCGTTGCGTCGAAAATTTTGCAGAAAAATAAACCATACGTATATCTGGCTAACCTTATTGCACACATTTTATCAAGCGAGCAGGTCGATTGATCATTCGTAATCACTTGACGCCGCCTTACTTTTTACGCGTCACAAATGCACGAGGATAACGAGTCTGTTTGCGAGAGAGCCCGCACGCGAGGAGTAGAGAACGAGTGCGTTACACACGAGGGATGGAGGTCCGACGGAGGTCCGAAATCCGCTCATTAAGCACATCGGGCAGGCGGTATAATCGATCAGGCGCTCGCGAGCCCGACAGCCTAATTTTGGCCAATCGACTCTCCGCTCCGTCTTCGTTAGCATCAAATAAATCACTCAAGCGCGGCGCTCTCTCTCTCACGTGGCAGCGAAGTGACGCCCGCCACTGGCACATCCCCGCTGTCATTACGAATTATCCGTCGCTGCCCTCTCTCTCGCACTAGCCGCTTTTTTTTTCACGCGAGCCAAACCTATACCATAGTATTGTCATTTGTGACGAAATGGATTCGAGTGCATCAGGTCCTTGGGGATTGAATTTTCCTTTTACCGTTTCTTTGATACGTCTTTATGCGCTGTACTATAGCTATACGGGGGAGTGATAGGTGCAGTTAACCGCGCGGCGAGATTAATTACGGCATAACGCGCGAGACGACCGAGTGACAAGAGTTGAATCGAACGCGAAGGGAACAAAAGGATATGAGTTTCAATGTCGAATGATGAAATTCAATTTTTTTTTGTTCGAAGTAATTATGCGTATTGGCCGTTGGTTACATTGTTCGAGATCTAATGAACGTTTTGAGTAATGTATCGAGAAATAATTATTCAAATTTTCATTGCGTAACCTGACGGAACTTCTCCACTCGACTTGATAAACTGCGCTTGGGAAACATCGTATAAAATGACATTGAGTTAAAAGTAGAGCTTGATGATGATACATTTTACAACATAAATCATTGAAAACATTAATGCGACGATGTTACCCAACGCTTTCTCTTTCTCTCGCGAATATCAAGTTTTTATATGCGTTACTCGAGCTTCTGAAAAAGGAAGATCAGTCGAGCCAAGATGCAGAATGAAGTCATTACTATGATGCAAATAAAAGACATCCGGCGGGCGTCTAGAGGACTGCCGCTGCTGTGGCCAATATGAGCAGCCAATTTGCGTGGAGGAGAGCACACGTATAGAAGAAGGGGGGAGTAGGGCGGTGGCGCATCGGACAGTTTTAAGACCGGGCCAAAGTCCAAACAAGCATCGCGGGCCAAGCTGCATGCTAATTTTTGGCCGAGCCAAACTAAAGCGGCGCCTCTCTCCTCCTCTCTCTTTTACTTTTAACAGCGCGAGGAGCCTCGCGGCCCCGAAACGATGTGTTAATTATCCGCTCTTTATTGCGCGACACGTGTTCCGCGCGTGGGAAAAGCCCGCTTGGCCCTGTGATCTCGGGAGCTTTTGCGAGAGCGAACGCCGCTCTCGTTTGGGGCTTTGAGCGCCCTGGTAGCCGGCCAATGAATTTTCATTGATTTCTCCAACGCGCCTCCCTCGCTCCCTTTACCTCCGACGGCTGGATTACGCGCGTCTTTTTAGAAGCGCCTGCTGAATTTTACGAGCTTTTTTTACACATTTTACGAGAGAGGGACCTTTTCGTCGACTAACGCGTCTTCTTTGACTTTTATGACTGTAGGAAAATCTGAAATTTTCGCGTTTTTGCGCTGCTTTATAGTAATAATAGCCGCTTGTTTGTTGAATTAACCCAAAAATTTTGGTTCTCTGAAACGCAATTTATCGCTAAATTGATAAATAACTCGTCGAGCAAAATTTCAAGCCGATTTATTTTCTCAGAAATTTAAAGAGAGGCGTGTCAAGTTGTATTTTTCTTCCTGTTTACCTTCATTTATGGGCCGGGCATTTGTCGGGGGGCGATTTGTACTTACGCCGAAAGAGAACACTCGATTTTGGAAAGCAATGAGAGGCCGGGGGCAGAAAGTGAGAAACGAGAGCGGGCAAGTTTTATTGCAGCTTCCGTAGACGCGCCGTGTGTGTATAGCACGGACCAGCGGGAAGAGAGGCGCAGGAACGAAAATCTACGTGAGTTTCTCCGAAAACTAATTGACAGGCCTGAAAAAGTGGACGGTGGAGTGGGGGGTAGAGGAATTTTGTAGGGGGAGAGAAACGAGGGTCCGAGGAGAGCTTACCTGGGGTACCAGCAGAACAATCAGTGCTTTATTGCCGGATTTTTATTTGTGTGCGTATAAATCGACGGGTTTGGGGCCTGGCTGACGCTCCTCTCGTCGGTGTACACTAGATATATTGGAGAGATTTAATAGACGCGAGCATTGTTGGGCGGGGTTAAACGCGTAATAAAGATAAATGCATTTGCCCATGCGTTATGCGTATTTAATGAGTCGTATGACGGCTTGCCTCTATGCCCCTTTGGCGTTTCAATATTTCAAATCGATTGAAATACCAAATACTTTTTTTTGTCAATTGAAACTTGTACGTTTTATTCGAGCGTCGTAAATATTAATTTTTCATTTATTCGTACCCGCTTGAATAGTTGTTTGTTGTTATATTATTGGATTTATCGAATCAAACGTATTGTTTATTGAAAATTACTTTGAACAATATCTACCTCAATTTTCAATGTTGTTTATGTATATAAAAACGAAACGTACTTATCGGCTCATCAATAATCGGTAAACGCGTGTACATTTTCAGTTGATTTTCAACCACAAGCCTCCCTACCAACGTCCCGTCACTCCTCTCTAGCTATACGCTAATCGCCGCCCGATCTTTCAATTAGTCAACCCAATGCTTTTGTATGAAATCAATAAAAGCATCGTTCACTTGGCTACCAGATGGGATAGTCCCGAATTTCGGCACACACATATATACACCTCCCAAGGCACGCATATAGGCGCAATAGAGCTTGTGCGACCGCACTGTGTTAGCCTGTGAAATGCGAAACAATGGATACAAATATAGCAAGGGGTGGCTTAGGCGCAAAACGCGCCGATCGGGTGGGGAGGAGGGGGGCGTATAGGTGCGAGAGAGCCCGTACAATTAGCGGTTTATTAGGTCATTATTTATAGCAGCGTTTATGACACGAGCACATGTGCGCGCCCGTCGGACGTCGCAGGCATCCGACGGCAACGACGACGAGTGCACCCGGTCTCCTAGCCCCCCTACCCCTCACGTTCCCGAAGCTTTCCCAACCGAACCGTAATTTTGGACGATAAATGCAGCAGGCCGCAGGATTTATGGGCGCCTAGTACGTTGGCGTTTTGTCCAGGTTTTCGGTAGAGGCGCACGACAGAGAGAGAAAGAGAGAACGTCGATGCGCCGATCGCAGCCGATGCCCCAAAGTGTATAATCCAGGTGTGCGCGCGTGTCCGGTGAAAGCGGTCGCACTGTTACTCTCTGCGACAGGCCGTCTGCGGTGTACGGGGCCACAGCTCGCGTCGACGCTTACCTCGACGAGTGTCCTTTCGCGGCTACCTTCTGGCCCTTCTCCCTCTCGGCCGTTCCAGCCTGTCTCGGAGTGATTTGTTATAGCCTAACGCTCTGGGAAATTTAGCCCGAAATGCTGTGCCCTATGAAAATGTGCCACTGTGCGCTATATAGGGGGAAAAAGAGCGGAGAGGACGTTGCATCTTTTAATGACAAATCGAAATAAAGAGAAGGTCGCGTGTGTTCGCGAATCAGCTTCGCGCTTTTGTTCCAACGCGCGGTAATCAAACGAGAGCGCGTAATACTCTGAAATGACACACACGCAACGCTACATGAGAAAATCGTCTAATGTGACGACATCTCTCGCGCTCGCTGAATAAAGTCACCACGAAGCGCCGAGAAAGAGAGAGACATACCGCTGTGCCCCGGGGTCTCGGGTTACGTTTTCCCCGGCGACGTTTTTCATTCTTTTACCACATTGTCGCGCTTGGTCATTAAATTATTACGGACGAAACGAACGAGACGAAGGCAGAGGGAGGGGGGGGGGGCGTGTATCGAGTATCAGAAAAAAATCATCACCTCTCACGATTTTCATTATCCGACCGATCGAGCCGTACGTCACCGCGACAGATACACGCGGCTTGTCTTGGGATGGCTCTCTCGCGCCTCGCGTATAAGTTTCCTAGAGCTCGGCTGTCACTCCTCGTACGCGCTATCTCTCTTCATCCATCTGGCTCCGCTCATTGTCTTCCCCCCGTCTTGATTTTCCATTGCATACCTTGATCTCATGATTTGATTGCGCGAGCGATCGAGAGTCGACCTGCTCTCTCGAGGAGGACGTTCTTCCATCAGCCGCGCGTCTCTCCATCGCCGCCACGCTTACACTTCTATATAAGCCCCAAGCCTACACTTGCTCGAGGTCTTATCTGCGTTTCGTCCGCCGGCCGTTTTTTATCGGCTGCTTATTTCGAGAGATCTACTCGTATTCCTGAATGCCTAATGAAGCTATTTTGTATATACCGTTATTAGACGCGTCTGCTGGGTGACAACTTCCTTTTTATACGGTATCGTTTTCCACGTTTGGTTCGTTTCCCGGATATTCATTTCACAGCTTTTCAGCGAAAAAAATCCGAATTAAGACCTTAGCTCACCTCGTAATCCATCTCACCTTAAAAAAGGGCTTAAAATCTTATCGAAATGTTTACACGGAAAACTTGATAATTTGTGGCACACCAGGTTGAAGCTTTTCATCGGCCTCGAATAAACCTCTAATCACCACATCCTATCGGATTATTATTCCATAACACACCATCCAAAACTATTAATGCACCCTTTAAAGGTATACTTTCGTTCGGTTCTTATTCAAGCCCACCAAAGTGGCTTGTTTAACTTTAGAGAAAGAAAAAAGCTCAGAGGGAGGGAGAACAGCCCTATAAATCAGGCGTGAACGCTTGCGAATCGCTATACCGATCAAGTTCAGCCCCTCTCGGGCCGCCGAGTGTCCCTAAATAATCCAGGCGCGCGCGCTCGCTATTTCCGCCGGCGCGTACCAGCCCGATCGTTTAGCCGCGTACCGCCCGAAAAAGCCGCTGGAAATAGAGAGAGAGACGAGGCTCTAGAGAGGAAATGCCGGGCACGCGCGACTTGCCGCGAAAGATCGTTTCCTCCTGTCAGCGGCTAATCCTCCCGAGTGCTTGATGCCGCTGAGACACGCGCGCGCGCCTGCAAGCCGGCCGATGGCCGGTTCTGATATTGCTCGACTGTCTTTGGGAATTTCTCGGGTCCGAGCGCTTGGAAATCTGGCGAAAAATCGCACGGGAATCGTAGAAAAATAAAGAAATATCGCTGTAAAACATTTTTGTAAAACACTATACGAAATGACAAACTGTAAAAGTTGTATGGACGTGTGAAACTTTGCAGAGCAACCGGGCCAGAATTTCTAAGCGAGCCCTTTTTCCGTTCCAAAAGTTCTCAGATCAATAATGAAAAAAAGAAAAAAGAAAGCAGCAAGCGCACGAAAGGCGCATTCATAATGAAATTGGAGCAGAGATTATCTCTCTCTCGGTGTCCTGTAGAAAAAGAAAAGGGGGTACACCCCAGGGCCCAAGTGCTATGATTTGGATTCATTTGCGAGTGATTGAAAAGACCAGCGCGTGCCTTGCGCGCCGCAGTCCAACTTACCTCGCACACACGTGGTCTATAGCGCGAAATTCGTGTTGGAATAGTGAATAGGAGATCAAGCAGGAGCGAGAGAGAGCGACAAGAACTTACGTGAGCGGTTTGAATCGAGAGCGCTCTCTCGCGCTTCTGTGTGAATTAAAAGACGTTTTAGCGAGAGGTGGTGCGGCGGCACGGGCTAGCCACAGGCACGTACGCAATTCGTCGAGAGAGCCCGGACTTCCTGCGCGTCCGGGCATAGAAAGGACGAGAGATCCCCGCTGGAAAGTTTCGCCAGTGGTTTTTCATTAAGGCCCGCCAAAGTTTCGATCGCTGGTAATGAGGTTTCGTCAAAAGAAACGGGGTTTTAAATAATTCTCACTCGCTCGTCTCTCTATTTTTATGAAGAAGATCGTTAATTTCGTTGAGAGATAATCACAAGACAGAAAATGCAATAACGGAAAGCAATCGGCAAATTGAACTGAATAATTTCAATCACGACTGCGAAGCAGACTAATGCATTTCTATTCGTTGCGATATATAGCCCCCCCCCCTCCTCCCTCCGACGTCATACAATTCCTTCAATACACTCGCGCGCATTGCGGGCGTATAAGAAAAAACGGGTTGAAAATAAAAGGAAGAAGCTTATATTGACGTATTTTGTTGATGCGTCGCGTGCAGTGAAAGAGTGGCACAAGGGACTGAAAGGCAATTATCGTTGCTGATTGGGGTCTCTCTCTCTCTCACATTCAATTCCAGAGAAAAATCATCGCGAATGCCCTCGTTCTGTTAGCAGCAGATGTTTTTTCTTTCTCCATTTACCACGCGTTTTTATATATCGATCGGCCCTATTCCCCCGTTTATTGCGTTTCACTCAGTCACTGTGTTATGCAAAATTTAAATGGCTGTGTATGTTTGTTATTTTGGTCACTGCGGTAATGGCCCGAGTTCAATAAGACGAAAATAAATAAAGCCGATCAAGTGTACAGGCGCGTTAATAAAGTCGTTGTTCGCAGTCGGAAGATTGACAACGCGATGAAAAAAAAAGAGAGGGAAAAAATCAATCGGGCTAATCAGAGCAAGGGGGAGAATACACACAACGTCGGGGGGACGGTCCCCCGCCTGTCAATCGTCACGCCGCGCACAAAGCATTTACACGCCGTAATTCACTTAAACATATCGAAAAGGGCCTTGTTTACGCTGAGGAAAGAAAAAAACACAGCACGGATATACACGAGCCACAGTAACAAGCTTTCTATAATCGCTTTTGATCCACCAGCAGCACACATAGAGACCCCCTCCACTGAAAACGGCCTATTATTTAGCTAGCGCGTGCGTCTGCTCGCAGGCGCGTCTCAAGTGCATGCTGCTGAGCGCGCGGTAAAAAGAGAGAAAGGAAGAAGAAAAAAAAGCCCTAAACGAGGCGAGGGCGAAACAACTGCGGCTTGCAGTGTTCCTCCCTGCGCAAGAAGCGAGATAGAGATAGAGCCGGCGCACTTTGCCGGCTGTATGGTATAATCTCTGGGCAAACGTTATACGTCAGGCCGCACAAAACGGCGAGCCGGGCTGCTGTCCTCCCGTGCCGCGTCCCCTTCGATTCGGGGCTTCCCCTCCTCCGTCCCTCAAACGCCGTCGCCATCGCCTGTGTGTACACACGGGAGCGCACGCGCGCATTGTGTCCTGTCCTGCAGGAATAACAGGCTTAATCTCTCTCGCTCCCCTCCCCCCAGCGCTCATATTCGCAAGCGCAAGCGCTCGCCCGGAAAATTGCGGCTTATTGCGCCCCTCCCTGCCTGCGGGCTTGCCCCGTGCCCGCCTGCCCGTGAATGAAAAACGGACGGCGTTTTGAGCTATCTCTCGCGCAGAAGTCGGTCGGGAGGGCTGGGATTCCTTTTTTTCTTTTGGGAAAACGAGAGAGGGATGGACACGAGAAATAGGTATAGTGTCCCGTGGTATAGCCTCGAGTCTTGAGTTATTAAGCCGCGCGGCGCTGTTGATATTTGAACGGAAACGCTGCTTGTTGTGTATACTGGGGGCTTAACGCTGCGTTTGCTTGATTAAACACGCACCCGCCCGATCGCGGCTGGGATTAATATAAAACGCGAAAATCTTTGGGAGCATACATACCCCTTAACGCTAATGGACTTTCGCTGTATATGTAGGCTGCATTATTTACATATGGGTAAATCCACGGAACTTTTAACCTTACGCGTTCCTGATTATTGCTGCAAATATTTATTTATTGTACATCACAGAAATTTTTTTGCTTGTTTGT
>JAPYYQ010000496.1:0-61478 GCA_030522585.1 Anagyrus pseudococci
ATGTTTTTAACTCTCCTAATTGTTCTTTATAGTTGGATTTACTGTGCACAAAACGCCAAGATGTAGTGTACAATCTTTTGGATTGGCCAAGTAAGAATGCTAAACTAGTTGTAGTCACAATTGCTAATACAATGGATCTTCCTGAGAGAATTCTGATGGGCAAAGTAACATCACGTTTGGGTTTGACTAGACTTACTTTTCCTCCATATAATTATCAACAGCTCGAAGAAATTGTCATATCTAGGCTTAGAAATCATAACGCCTTTAGTAATGACACCATACAGCTCGTCGCTCGGTAAAACAATTAAAACATGATTTTTTATTAGTATAAGTCACGTAACTAATTTTGTGCGTTTTTTTTAAAAAAGAAAAGTTGCTGCGGTCTCCGGTGATGCTCGACGAGCTCTAGATATCTGCCGACGATCGACGGAAGTGGCAGAAATTAATGGACGAGAGACGGTCACGATGATAGACGTAAAGCAAGCCCTGGATGAGATGATAGCTAGCCCAAAGATTCAAGCAATTAAGCATTGTTCAGTACTAGAACAACTTTTTCTGCAATCCGTTTGCAATGAAGTGACTCGCTCTGGAGTCGAGGAAGTCGGTTTTTTAAATGTTTACAATCAGTTAACGGAATCTTGTCGACTATTCTTCAAAACCCCAGGTAAGCATCTTGTGTTGATTTAAAAGTAGCCATTTTTTAATTTATCATTATTTAATTCATTTGTATCATTAAATAGGAGAACGACCTCCTAATGTCACACAAGTGCTTGCAATGTGTGCCAGATTGGGATCTTACAGGCTGCTATTATGTGAACATTCTAGAATGGATATTCACCAAAGAATAATGTTAAACGTATCGTCAGATGACGTTTACTTTGCTACAAAAGATATCAAATTTTAATCTTTAAATGTGTAAGTATTTTTTTAAATAAATAGAAAAAAAATTTTTTTAACTAATTCTTTATGATGATATCATTTACCACCAAGATCGATGATAGCCATGATTAATAATTGTATTTGCTAATCTGACATTCTTATTTACGTATTATAGTTTTTAAGTATAATTTATAAACGATTAACAATCATCTTTTTATTTTTCAGAAAATCTGTGATATTGTACATAGTGTTTTCAATTTTTTGAAACCCGTTTTTTATAAGCATGAGTGTAAATATTTTTATAGTGATAAAGTAATTTAAAATGACAGTGCCTTCTAGAAAATTTTAAAGTTTTCAATATGTTGCAAAATTTTCAATAAAATGTAGTCAGATTATATAAAAAATTACCATCTATCCAAGAAGAATGTTAAACTTCATGAAAATTGCAAAGGTCTGTACGTATATAAATATTTTTTATTAAAATATTCATTCTCAATTAATATGATGATAATAGCAACCACCAAGATCTCTGAGTGCCATGATTATTGCGTTGTATTTGCTATCTGATATTTAATAGAACTTGCAAAGAAAAATTTTATTCTAGAATAAGTAAAAACTAATAATTTTTTTATTTTTTAGGCCTTTACAAAAAGACTGACAGTAAAATACATCATGATTTTATTTTTACAAAAAAGTTCATCTTTTTTTAGTACAAGGTATGATTTAATGAGAAATTTTAAATATTATTTTTAAATATTACAAGCATAAACATCTAATGATGAAATAAGCAACCACCAAGATCTCTGATTGCCATGATTATTTTTTTGTATTTGCTATCTGATTTAATATCGAAATATTAATTTAATTGAAATCTATATTATTTGAAGTAACAGAAGTGTATTTTTCAGGGTTAGTTTGACAAATACGTTAAATTTGAAGACATTTTTATCAACGAACAAAATAAAGCAATAAAATCTTCCATCAATATTAGGTAAGAACCAAATTCTATTGACTTATTTAATTATTCTTAGTTTTACTTCTTATGATGACATATACGACCACCAAGATCGATGATTGCCGTGATTATACTCTTTGTATTTGCTATCTGATGTTGTAAAATTTTAAATAAATTTGAATATTTATGTTAAAATGTAAACTAATATACTGTTATTGTTTTTCAGCAATCAGAATATTTGTTATTATGAATGTCAACATATCTACTGTTACCACAGGTATTTATAAAACACATAGCAAAATTATATACGTTTATTTTTAAGTATATGATGAAATTAGCAACCACCAAGATCTCTGAATGCCGTGATTAGCCTTGTATTTGCTATCTGAAACACTTCAAAAAATAAAATTTATATTTAGTACAAATTTATTGCTATTACATTTAAATACTTCTTTCATTTTAGGGAGACAAATCAATTGTTACAGTATTAAACGCACAAGAAAAGACTTATATGTTATAAGAATTCACTTATGAGTAATACAACTGTCTGAAATTCAAAATTCGAAGTATAGTTGTTAAATCAAAGAATTGATAAGAGTTGAAAGTAAATTTAAGGAGGTTTTATGGGTAATGAACTATTCAAATTTATCACGGTAGATTACTTAGGCATTCTGATACCAAGTTTTAAAATTTTATGTAATTCTGAATGTTTTAACTGTTACCGGCAAAACCTTAATTCATAAAATGCAACCAAAAAAATACCATGACTGAAATTTCGACTACATTTCTTTTTTAATCTTTTAACAATTTGTCTAGAAACTTAAATTGTTTGCAATTTTTGTATATTATTTATTGTATTTATATCTCATTAATTTTGATTGTACGATGCACACATCTGTTTACCAAATCTCTAATGTTTATTGTTATGTATTATTTTAATGTTAATCAACCTATTGGTGTTAAAATAAAATAAGTATTTATTCACATATTCTTGATTCATTTTAATTTCATTTCCATTGCATTATTTCTTTAATTTGTTTCAGTAGCACTTAAAAAGCAAACAATAAATTACATGAGAGATAAAACAGAAAATTACTCAAAGAACTATTGTGAATAATTGAAAAGCTCTTGCAAGCCAGTACGTTTACCGTTAATAAAAATGAAAAAGAAACAACTGAAGCTCTAATTCATTATGCCATCATTACATTATCAAACCGATCGATGTTTTCCATTGCCATATTAGCCGCCATTCCATCGAACAAAAAATTCCCTCCAATATTCAAGTCCAATTGCAATCTTTAAAATGAACCCGAAAAGCATCCAACCAATGCCTTCCAAACTATTCAGATGTCTGTTCTACGCCTTCAAAATTTTCGGCGCCGCTCCGATCAACTTCGGACCTTCGGACTCGAGCCTTCCGCCGCGTTTCTCCAGCTCACGATTCGGCGGCGTTTACAACGCGCTTCTCTTCGCCAGCTTTGTTCAGCGAGCCTACGTCGATACGCGCTTCACTTACGCAATGGAGTTGAAGGGTCGCCGTGACTTCGAGCGCTTGACCGACTCGGCCCAGGCGCTCCTGCTCGCGTTGACTGCCAGCTTCATACCGGCCTACTACGCCCTGCAGCAGAATCAAGCCTCCCTTCTCGGCAACGAGCTTGCGGCGTTGATTTGACAGGCCGGCCCGGAGGCACTGGTTCAATGGTCGAGGGACCTTTGGCGTGGCTGCCTCGTTACTGTGCTCTCGCTTGCCCTGTTCGTCGGCACCTTGTCGACCGTCTACGTTGTGTTCTCCTACTACTGCTCGATAATACTTTGCAACGTCGCGGGGATGCTGTTATTGCTGCAGTACAGTCTTGCACTGAGACTGTTGGACAGGCTACTAGCTGCCGTCAACGCTAAACTTCAACCTACCGAGCCGATTTTGCCAGAAAGACTGGCCCAACTACGCAAGCAGCACATAGCTCTGTGTAGGGCGGCCGAAAATATTACGGCTTACTACTCGATGCCTATGCTTCTCAACGTGACCAGTCTTTTTCTCACGCTTACCATCTACGCGTACTTCGTCGTCAAGCCCATTGCCTTTGGTATTGATATTCTACCGAGGGGGGCTATCCTGCACTGCTTTGTCCAGGTCGTCTTCAGCTCGATTTGGCTGGTCGTCATAGTCGTCGCTGCTAATGACGCTATTTTCGAAGTAATTTTTTGTTTGTTTATTCATTTGTTCCTTTGCTTGTGGCAAATTGTTACAATTTATTTGTATTTTGCAGAGTAAGAGGACTGGGGCATTGGTGAGCGAATGCATGGGCAATACCCTAAATGTACAAGCTTTAAATCAGGTATAGCTTTGATTACGTATGGCATTTAGTTCTGAGGCGAACTAAACAATGCAAGTTTAATAAATTCTCGTTGTTTCTTTTACTACAGCTCAACATATTTTCAAATTATCTGCTGCATAGAAACTTGCATTTCTCAGTGGCTCATCTTTTTACGATAGATGGTTCTCTGTTGATTTCGGTATGTTGAGTTGATTGGAGAAATTGTTTATAAATTAAACATATTCTTGACATTTTTTTAGATTATTGGCTCGATTACTACGTATTTGGTAATACTTTTACAGTTTAACGGTTAACGACAACTGCTATATGTAATAAACTATTGCAGATACACATATTTATTTAAATTTTATGAAAATAAGTTATGTCAAATAAAATATATCGTATTTATTTCGTAGTTACATTTAATTGCAATTTCTTCTCAACTTTTTTTTTCAACTTTCATTGTTCTTTTTTTAACAGAAATAAGTGCTAGATGCAACAAAAGATATCTTTTTAAAGCTACAATTACACATAGTAGTCGGTGCAATAAAATTTGTAAGTTGTAATGCAGAATAACGTGTAATTTTACACTTTACTGCTACAATCTAGTCATGATTGTATGTCTCTTTCGAATAAACATCACGAGAATGTGTTACATTGAATAACGATTGCTCAGTTGTCCCATCATTTTAGTTTATATAGAGCATTGCATGTCAACACAATCCGATTCCGGTTACAATAGATTCGACTTAATTAATACCTATGGCGTTTGAAAATTTTTCCAATCACGGCTACGTCATCAAATATGTTTACTACTTTTTCAAGTTTCTTGGTCTAGCCCCGACAAATTTTCAAATGTTAACATCGAAAAATAGCAAAAATAAACAGTTGACGATCAATCGTTCCAGAACCGGCGTAATCTATAATTTATTATTGAGTTTTTTTGTTCTTTTTCTAAACACAATCGCTGTTAGCTTAATGTGCTTAGATGATGATTATAACATTCTACCTAAATTCCGGGTCGATATAATTAGCAATTTCTTTGAAATATCCGTAATAATTTACGTACTGATTTATTCTTGTTGCTATCAAAGTGCAGCTATACGAATTGTTAAGAAAATCGCAGCTCTAGCCGATGCCTCGGCAAATTTTTTTCGACAAGAAAAACAAATTCGCAAGGTTGACGAGTTGCGTATAATGAAAGAGGTGTTTCTCTTCTATGGAATCTTGTGGCTGATAGTAAGCATAGCGACTCCTTTCTTAAAATACAAGGATTTGATTTATTATTCTTTTAGCGATATAAAAGTACTTATCATTACGTCGGTAATGTTACAGTACGCATTCGTACTAAAAATAATTCATCGACTCTTTCAAGATGCAAACGCAAGTTTTCTTACTTTGTCAAAGAAAACAGTTCAAAATCAATTTAGTTACGACGATTACGTTGTTAACAGAAATATAAGCAATTTTTTTAAAGTACGCGAATTCTTTTGGTCACTGTACGATGTGTCTCATCAAATATCGGATTATTATTCCTGGCCAATTCTATTTTCCACAGCTGTGATATTTGAATCTTTTGTCCTTTATTTTTACTATACCATTGGTATAAATTTTCTCGATGAAAATGACCTTTCTAATTTTCTTCTCGTTCGAGTTGTCGTCACTATGCTTATACATTTTATTGCGTTGTACATTTTAACGAGGGCAGTTTCTGCGATTGTTTCTGAGGTAAGTACTACGTAGTATGGTTTTAATTGTAATTTTATTCTAATTGATTTTGCGTTAATTATCTTTGTGGCATTTTAGAGTAAAAGTACAGGATACATTATTAATGCATGGTTAGAAAATTTGGAAGATGAGGCTATGGTTTCTAAGGTAAATTATATTATTTGTAAATAAATATACCATTTACATAATAAATTAATTTAAAATGGTTTTCATTTTAATTTACAAAAAAAAATTTTATTGAACACAATTTATAAGTTACAGCATTTATTAATGTATAATCTTTGTAGCTGGAGGATTTTTTAGTATCTCTAATTAACAAAAAGCCACAATTTTCTGTTTGTGGTTTTTTCCATTTGGAAGAATCGTTATTGATACCCGTAAGTTATATGGAAGTTTTCACGTTTTTCAGACTAATCCAAAACTAGTCTACACTTATAAAATGATTTTTTTTAAGTAGCACATTTGTACTTATTTACGTAAAGATTTTTTAAACGTACTTTTAAATATTTACCAATATACATATCTTAATTTAGTTTTTAGGTTCTGTCACGACTTACGTTGTTATACTTTTGCAATTTCATGCCATGTCTAAAGAGCACAGCTACGAAGTTATTTAAAAAACATTATATTGACAAATCAATTTTCCTGAACAAAAATTATGTATATATTCTACAGCAATTGTACTTTAAACTAAAAATAGTACCCTCAATTATTTATTGTTCTTTTTTAAATCGCGTGACAGTTATGTAGTTTAATAGATTTTGCAGAATGTTTTCAAATTATTAGTTATTTCTTTTATTAAATTAAATCGATATGTCACGGAATTGTCAGTTCGTCAATCATTTTACGATGCGGCTACTTAATTTTGTAATACATATATTATTCTAATTCTGCTTGAAAATTATCATCTTAGCATTTTAAAAGCTGACGTTAAACAATACTTCTGTGAGCAATGTTTAAACATTGAAGTAAAAAATTTAATGCGTCAAACAAAAATTAACTAATTTTTATCAGTAAAATAGTATTGCTTTTCCAAAACAGTATGTGCAAGAATTTAATTACCATTTTACTCATTTCCGTGTTTTCCATATGTCATAAGTCAAGTACAGTTCAAACTGATAATATCGATATAATTATTAGTGAAATTATTGAAAAACACAGTAACCACCATTTGACTGTATTTGTTAATAAAATAATTTCAGAAGAAGAAAGATCTCTATTAAGCATAATTACAAAAAAAATACCAACAATTTTAATCGATTACGATACTCAGGTGATAATTAAAAAATCTAAATCAATGTTGGCAAGTTTTTCTCACTCACAGGTTTTTAGGTTGTATATAATTTTTGAAAACAATTTAGATAATGATAAATGCGAAAAAATATTATACAAAGCCATGGAATATTCACTTAATTTTACACAGCCGAAATGTTTATTAATTTCTAACAATGTCAAAACAGTAAAAAATATCAGTTTTGACTACATTTTATATCGAGCTTGGCATTATCGATTTTTAGATTTTTCAGTTATTTCTATAAATTTTGGAAGTGTTAAGATATTTCATTACAATCCATTTAAAAAGATAATAAAACAAGAATCTCTTTACTTTGAACAAAATGTTTTTCCAGACAAAATGAGAAACCTATGTAATTATTCGATAGACGCTGTTGTATATGATTATCCTCCATACACAACAGTAGAAGTAGAGAATGGTAGCCATTTAAAGATTATTGGAGGTACTGATCCTCCATATTTTAAAATTATTTCGCAAAAATTGAATTTTTCGATAAATTATATGGTTATAAATAAATCGGATATAATAGAAAATACAAACGAAGCCTTAAAAATTTTAGAAAAAAATGAAGCAAGTATATCAGTGTACTTTAATTACTTGAGCTTTGTTTCTACGTTTGTCGACATAACTATAGCTTTTTCAATACAAAAAATTGATGTTATCCTTGTAGCACCAATATATTTTAATTCAAAAGTTAGTTTCTCCAGTGGAATTTATATTTACGTACTTTTATTTCCATTTGTATTACTAATTTTCTACTATCTTTTTCGCATTTTTTATGTGAAACATTTTCAAAATATCTTCAACGTTTTACAAGTATTAATTGGTTTATCCTATACTAAAAATTTAAACAAATCAATACATAAAATTATTTTCTTAAGCTTAGTCATAGTATCGATGAATTACTCAAATGCATTGTTTTCGCAATTAGTGAACATAAACACAGTAGAAAAAGAAGTTTCGTTTAAGAGCTTGGAAGATATTTATAGTTACAATCTCTCAATATTCATTACTAATACTGTATTTAAAATAATCAATGCTTCTGACTCAAAAGAAATGAAAGTACTAAAGTCCAAAATGCAAATGATGCTCATTGCGGATTGCTTGCCTCGTTTGATCGAAAAAAAAGATTGTGTTTGCTCGATGCCTATGGATTATGCCGATGTTTTTTTTTCAAATGTTACCAATTTTAAATATGTACAAAAAACTAATATATTATTAGCATCTACTAGTTTATCTTTGGCATACGAAAAGACTTCACCTTACGCTAAAAAATTTGATCAGATGCTACAAAGAATATTCGAAAGCGGAATATCAAAATCATGGCTCTCAAAGATTAATTATAATCGCTTGCCGTATGAATATAAAAATCAAAAAAGTGGCAAAAAAAGATTTTTCGTTTTATTGCCTTTAATAATGCTAGTCTTGGGCTATTTAATCTCTTTTTTTGTATTTTTATTTGAAATTTTTTTGAAATCTAGAACTTTTACAAGAGTACAAATGTTTATACAAAAATCTTAAAAACTTTGATAATTTCTGGTTGATAACCATCCTGAAATTACTGGGAAAAAATATTGAGTTGAACCATTTAGAATCAGTTTTATAAAGTTGTAAATGAATTGTAAACATCAGTAGTTGGTTGCAGATTCTGAGACTCGTTAATTATCTGAGGCAGTTTTATAAAATCTTAATGGTTTTGCACTATACATGTTTCTAATATTTAAAAAAGAAATTGAATGTTTCAAAAATTGCAAAGGTCTCGATCCGTTTTGTAACGTTTCAATAAAATATAGTTTCAAAGAATTAATTTTTATTCAATTTTCTGTATTATAAATGTAATAATAATATATACCAAATAATTTCTGTTGTTTTTATTTCATCAGCATTTTATCTATCATCTATTTTCCAGCTATTCCTACGTAGCTCAATGTTTGATTACGAACATTCACATTAAATTTCATTTCCATTATCGTTTTTATATCATATACCTATAGCTACAACTACAAGTCCATCATTCACATTCTAAAAAGACACAATTCCATTGGTGGAAGTTTTCGCAAGTTGGTAAGTGGGCATATATGACACAGACAAAAATATGACATTAAAGTTATAAACTTTGTTATAGGTCAAGATGAAAGCTTCGGTGATGATCCCCAACAGTTCTTCGCTCGAATGCACACTACTTGTAAAGTGCTCGTATTACTTTTTCAAACTGCTTGGACTCGCCCCTTTAAGTTTACGGTACCGCTCATCAAGTGGCGCGTACTTTACAAGCTCGAGATGGAATTTTCTCTACAACGTTCTTCTTTTCTCTTACATTTGTGCAATGAGTATACTAAGCCTTAGAGTCGTAGAAAGTCACTCCTTTGCCGGGAGTAGAAAATTTGACCGTACGATTGATCTTTTACGTGCCATCTTAGCAGCCCTCACGGTCGGTCTTATATTCGCATTGTACGGCATCAATCAGGCCCAACTAGTTTTGGTGGCAAATCGCTTAAAGACCTTGCAAGTTTCCCTTGGATGTCATTGGTCATCGGACCGAGTTTTCCTGCTACGTCTCGCCGCTCGGACCCTCCTGCCCACCTTTGCTGCCCTTATCACTATCATCATCGTTCATCCACTGGCATTTTTTACGTTTGCTCATTACTTCTTCTCCACCTACTTCTGCGACCTCATTGTCACTAATACTATGGCCCAGTACAGCGTAGCGCTTGGACTCGTGCGCAGGCTGTTACAGGTCATAAACACGAGTTTTTCTGAAAAAGCACGCTGCGATGGAGTGAAAATTCTGCAACGCGAGAGCCGTGAGGATGATGAGGTAAGAAGCTTCGCGCGTCTTCACGACTTGCACACCTCTCTCTGCGAACTTGCGGAGAACCTGGCGAGCTTCTTCTCTCAACCCATTCTTGTATGCACCTCTTATATATTTATTGCGCTGGTTCGCTACACTTACTATATTGCCAAGCCCATCGTACTTGGAAAAGAGAGTTTAGCACCTGCTATCGTCCGACATTGCTTGGTGCAGATGGTTTATTACATCTTCACGCTTGTTACCTTGACCAAGGCGACATCGGCCGTTATTACAGAGGTTTAACAAGCATCTCGTCATAGCATAACATTAAAGCCAATGAAATAAAGAATTTGATTATTAATATTTTGTTTTTAGAGCAAAGTGACAGGGAAAATTATAAACAAGTGGATGGGACAATCCAAAAATCTACACGTTACGATTAAAGTAATTTTTATCCTTTAATTTGGAGTCTCTCTAAATTTTTTTATAAAATAAGGACTACTAAAAAATGTTAAAGTTTACATTATTGCAGCTGTATCAGTTTTCCAATTACTTGTTGCATGAAACTCTACAATTTTCTGCGGACAATTTTTTTTTAATTGATGAAACCTTGCTTATGTCGGTGTGTACAGTATTTATAAATTTTACATCTTGTTATTCAAATTTAAAAATAGTACTAAAAATATTACTGTTTTAGATTTTAGGATCTATAACAACCTATATGGTTATAGTACTGCAGTTTCAAGATAATTTGAATTAATTGTCTCTAGAGATAAAATTGAACGATGATGCAACAGATGTAATAAAATTTAGAACATTGTTTATAAAAGTAAAAAATTGCAGGTGATATAAGTGGCATACATAAGATATGAAAATGTTTTATTTTAAAATTATTACATTTTTTATATTAGATTATCTAGTAATTTGTCTGTTAGAACGTCGATCAATATTTTACGCTACAAGATTAATAAGTAAGTACGTAGAAGTACGCCCTACTTACTTTTACGTTTATTACATCAATAAACACATTTATAAGTCTGAAGGATATTACCTTAATTAAAAAAGGGTAACTTCAATGACGCAAAAAGCTTGCATCTTACTCGCTTTCAAAAGTTCTTTCGAGATTCATGTTATTATGCAAAATCAAAGCTTCTGATATGATTCCGACGAGGCCAACATTTGAAAGCAAATTAATTTTCAAGTGTTTGTATCACTTTTTCAAACTGCTTGGTCTGGCTCCTCTGACTTTTCGTTACAATTCATCAACTAACGTGTACTTTACCACTTCGAGATGGAGCCTCCTTTACAATGCGTTTCTTATCTGCTACACCTTTGGAATGGGCGTGCTAAACCTGAATTTCAACTTTAGATTTTCTTACAAGGAAGGCATAACTTTCGACCACATGATCGACGTGGGCCGCAGTGCTGTGGTAGCTTTTTCAGTCGCCCTGATATTCGCGTCATACTGCGCTCGTCAGGCTCAATTTGTTTTAGTAGTAAATAGCTTCAAAACTTTATGCGACTCGCTCGGTAATCCTTGGTTCGATGACAAATTTGCTTTATTTTGCTTCGCTGCTTGCACGTGTCTGCCTACCTGCATCGCTATCTTCATCATCACCATCTTTGATAAGATGTCGATCGTCCAATACGTGGCCTTCTTCTCCTCAATTTACGCGTCTGAGTTTATCGTTGTCCATACGATGGTCCAGTATACCATTATGCTCGGGCTTGTACGCTGCCTGTTACAAACCATAAACGCAAGTTTCTTTGAGGAAGCTCAATGTGATGCTTTGGCAGGGGTAAAGTGCAAGAATTATAATGATGCGGAGTTGCGACGCTTCAGGCGTCTCCATAACTTACACACCAGGCTGTGTGAACTTGCGGAGAACTTGGCCAGCTTTTTCTCTCGACCCATTCTCATCTGCATCTCTTATATATTCTTAGCTCTGGTACGCTATATTTATTATGTCGCAAAGCCAATAATACTTGGAAGAGAAAGTTCATCGCCTAATTTAGTTAAATTTTTCTTGGCACAAATAAGTTATTACTCTATTGCTCTTGTTAATTTAATCAGAGTCGCTTCAACTGTTGTTGCAGAGGTAAAGTTGACCGATGCTTGTAATCGTACGGTTCAAAAGTGGTATTACGATTTTAAAGATTTATATTTTGTTTTCAGAGCAAAGCGACGGGAAAAATTATTAACAAGTGGATGGGAGAAACTAGAAGTCTAGCCGTTTCGATAAAGGTCATTTTTATTCTTGAAATCTTGGTTTATTTATGAAAAAGAATAAATAAAATTTTTAAATTAATTACATTAGTTGAATCAGTTCTCAACTTATTTATTGCATAAAACTTTGCAATTTTCTGCGGACAGATTTTTTTTACTGGACGAATCTTTACTCGTGTCGGTAAGTTAATAAAGTATAGGTACATGTTATTTAAATAAATTAAAATTAGTATGTTTCAGATTTTAGGATCAATAACGACATACATGGTTATAGTACTGCAGTTTCAAGATAATTCCACGTAATCTCACGTGATCAAGATCCTCTCAAAAGTATCATCAAATAAGCGATGTAAATTTCGTATGTTGAAGTGTCAATAATTACATTGAAAACTACCTTTATTATTATGCCGATACACTTACAATTTTCATATCCGTAAAGTTTTAAATATCGTGCAATGAAATCAGTGTCTAATTATTTTGCGATTCAGATGGTAATCTAACTGCCCCATTTTCAATGATTTACTTGTTACGGTACTATCAAGATTTTGTAGTCACGTAAAATTTCGTATTACCACTGCTGCATTCGATAATGTGACTCTATATAGTTCGATACTTATATTAAACGAAAAATTTAATTTTAAAATCGTGAAAAAGTAAAAGTAAACAAAATATGTTAAATTTTAAAAATCAAGTAATCAAGTTCACTTATTACTATTTTAAATTAATTGGTTTGGCACCCTTCAGTTATCGGTACAGGTCAACAGATGGCCATCAACGTCAGATTTTGACGTTTGAGCACACGCGTGTTGATAAGATTTATAATTTTATTCTGATTGGTCTAGTGACAGCTTTGAACGTTTTAGCTATTTACCTTTTTGAACACGACATTGGAGGCCTTGCCAACTTTGCACACGTAATTTACATGATCAGTGTCATAAGCGGTACAGTCTTAACTATGAGCATATTGACCATGTATTGCACGAATCAAAAGTTAGCCGTAGAAATAGTCAATAAACTCGCAAAATTAATAAAACTCTCGGTTAATTTTATCGGCGTTAACAATGAATCGGAATTAAAAAATCTATCAATTTTAAGAGATATTTGCTTAATAAATATTATCCCGTGGTTGCTGTCACTAAGTGTCAATTCCTTTTTAAAAAACTTTTGCTTAACTACCTACTTTATAATGATCGATGTGAGCGTTCTTATAATGACTCAGTCGATGGTACAATATAGCATCATCCTAAGAGTCATACAGCTGCTCATACGGAATGTTAACAATAATTTTGTTTGCATGGCAAAGGAGGCAGTACTTAGTTCTCGGTGCAGTATTGACTTCACGGTTGAAGTTAAAATTAATAAGTTTGTATACTTGCGTGACATATACTGGTCGCTATGCAATTTATCTCATAATGTGGCTCGATTTTATTCGAGGCCTGTACTTGTGACCATATCATACGTGTTTTTCACTCTGATAATATACTTTTATTTTCTAATAAGTGCTTTGGTTATTCAAAAACTTGATACAGGCATTGACGTAATTGTCCGCATCATAACTGAAGTGCTCGTGTTAATTATACCTTTGATAACTTTGACACGAACCATTTCTGTAACTATCAATGAGGTAAGGTCAATAATTGGTACAGGAATACAATGTGATGGTCTTTTATTTATTTTTAAACTTAATTTTTAGGGAAAAAAGACAAATAAAATAATTAATAAATGGATTGAAAATTCACGTAGTCAAGAAATGACGTTAAAGGTACTATATTTTTAAGCTATGTTATGTGAATTTTTATGGTTTCTTTTAAATTTTTTTTTAGTTACAACAATTTACTACTGCCTTATTAGGTCAAGATATGTGTTTTTCCGCAGCTGGTTTATTTTCGTTGGACGAGTCATTACTAATGTCGGTAAGTTACTATTGGACTTAACTACTTAAAACTACTCTTATTATCTTCCAGATTTTAGGGTCTATCACAACATACATGATGATACTTATACAATTCCAGAGCCACGCTACAGAATAATTATATCATTTGCTGCATCGTGGCAACAATTAAACTTATTTTGAAGTTAAAGATTTTCCTCTTTTTATTCTTTTTTATTCGTTTATTAAAATATAAAAAGTACATTTAAAATTGACTGTAATATTTCGAAAAATTTTTTAAAACACAACTTAAAAAAAAAACTAAATAAAATCCGATAATAAATATTTATTAAAATATATTTTATGTAAACATGGTTTACCTATGTATTTTAGTGTGATGGAAGTAAAAGTATAAATAACGGAGATCGGAACTGATTTGATTACAGCAAAACTACAGTGACACAATCTAAAGGCATACACTTTGAAAATGTCTTTTTGATCGTTATCAAATTGTAATCCTAAATATTAAATTTAATACTAGAACTACATGACGTTGTATTTGAAGTGTTACATCTGTGAATCAATATTTTATATTTTATAGATACGTTTCAACAAAACAAATTTTAGTCACTTGTTTATAGTCGTAAAAATTGTTTTTATAACAATTTTAAAATGAACTTAATAAAAGGCGTTTATTATTTTTTTAAAATAATAGGCATTGCACCGATAAAATGTTACTACAAAACTGTTCTTAACGATAAAAAAACTTACCTAGTATTAAGCAGTTCTAAGACTGAGGTAACGCTAAACATATTTATAATTATTGTAATAGCTACATTAAACTTTACAGCTTTTTATAAGACATTTGATGGAGCCGACCCGATTAAATTCGATGGTATAATTTTTGGCGTTAATATATTGTCATGCATTATTACAGTAACAGTATCTTTAATAGTACATTGTATTCAACGTAAGAAAGCGATTGAGATATTTACAAAATGTCAAAAGATTATAAAGAAGCTTCAAAAATTTAATGGAAATCAGATGGAAAAATTAAACGAAGTACAAGTTACAAAAGAATTTTACGTAATTATTAGTGTTGTATTGATTGTCAGAATTTTGACTCTTTTTGATAACCCCTTTGAGTTGTTATTTATGATACCGACTCAGCTAGCCGAACTCATCATACTAAGTTTATTTTTACAATACAGTATGGTTTTAAAAGCGATACAACATCTTTTCCGAAATTTAAATTTAAAATTTGCCCAGTTATCAAGTGAATCGATAAAAAAAAATAATGTACGTTTAAGCTATAATCTTCCAACTGAAGAGGATGTTGTTAAATTATCATATTTAAACAAAACCTATTGGTCTTTACGTGAAGTACTGGAAGATGTATCAAATTATTTTTCTTTACCTATACTATTGTGTGTAGGGCACTCATTCTTTATCTTAGTTATTCATTGCTTTTTTATGGTAAAATTCGCCATTTTAACTCAAGAATTAGCTGACAATTTGTCAGGAAAACTATATTTTGTATCAAAGATTTTTAATTATGCACTTGTATTGACAGTTTTGATTAATTCAGTTAAAGGCGTTGCTTTTCAGGTAAATTGTAAATTGTAATGGAAATTTTAAAATCTATACATTTAAATAACAAATAAAAATTTACTTGTTTACAAAAACTTTTAATCGTAATATTTTTTAGGATAAAAGGACTAAAGACATTATAAGTAAATGGAACACTAATTCAAACAGCGAAGAAATTTCTATTAAGGTACCAAATTTGTACACGATAATTAAGAAAAAAAAACGAAACACATAATGCATCTTAAAATAAAATTTTTTTAGTTAACCCAGTTTTCTTTTGGCTTGATGGATTACAACGTACAATTTTCTGCAGGTGGTTTGTTTTCGTTAAATGAAAGGCTTTTGATGTCTGTAAGTTGAATTTGGAATTTCAATACATCTATTAATAGATGTATTGAATTAATGTTAAGTTATGCCAAAATTATTATTTGATAAACTTTTAGATTTTAGGTTCAATTACCACGTACGTTATGATACTTATACAGTTTCGAGATAGTAACTAAGATAATTTTTAACCTTAATCTATATCATTAATAGATAATAAAAGTTATCTATCAATTATATGGATAGAAAAAAACAGTATACAGTCAAACAAATCAATATTATTATTACTTTATTCTACGACTTTTATATTATTTGTCACGGAAATAAATTTTATCTAATTATATTATATAAGCGTATGCGAGTTCTTCTGCTGCAGCCACATAATTTTTAACAATTGATAACATCGCGTTTAAAATAATATCAACGCTACATTATGTTAGTTTATTAGCATGTAGAGTTTTGAATTAAAAAGAGTGCCTCGATTACGAAAAGTGATATGATTTTTCAAAAAGTTTTCAATGACGAAATCATCGCAACAAGCATTTTTTATTTCTTTAAAATAATCGGTCTTTCTCCAATGAACTTTTGTAACAAACCAACGATTGGTAGTAAAAAGTTACGAGCAACATTTCACAAGTCGAAAATCGGTACAGTTTACAATACATTTCTGGTTACCATACTCGTGACATTTAACTGCAATGCAGTAGCCTCCCGATATAGAAAAGGTGACTTTGGCACGTTTGAGTTCGACACTTTATTCGATATGAGTAGCCTCCTTTATGTTACGATCGCAACATCGGTCACTTTAATCATCTTTATAATAAGTCAAGCCAAGGCTGTGCAAATAACAAAAGACATCAACATCATTTACAGACAATTAATGAGCGTAGATTGCGACGCTACCGAAAGAAGTCTGAACAATTTATGGATGATGAAGGAATTTTGGCTGCTAAACAGTTCAATGTGGCTGCTGAAATATTCGGTGGCATCAAAACTGTCTGATTCTTGGTTCTATTCAATCATTGGAAATTCTCTGTGTGAATTCGTTGTCATCTGCACGCTCACGCAATATGGCTTGGTGTTAAAAATAACGTTGCACCTTTGGCGGGAACTTAACGCTCGTTTCGTCCGTGCATCTAAAGAAACAGTGTATTATCGTGAGATCCGCTCGCCTCGTACGAGCAAATTTTTCGCGATCGAAGCAACCACGAGCAAGTTTCTTCATTTACGTGGTATATTTTGGTCGCTTACCCAAGTGTCAGATGATATATCGGAGTACTATTCGCAACCGGTGCTTTTGTGCGTGCCTTATGTATTTTTTTCATTGATACTTTTTTGCTATTATCTTTTGAAATTCTCATTCTTCGAAGTGGATACGACTGTTTATTTACGTGTTTATTGTGTAGTTAAATTATACATACACTTTGGAGCATTAATTATGTTGACTTCTTCAGTTTGTGCCTGCATTTCTGAGGTAAGATTGCAATTAAATTTAAATTTTATTTAAAAAATTATTTTTTTATAACTCTAAAATTTGATTTAATGAATTATTTCAGTGCAATAATACAAAACGTATTATATCTAGATGGATGGAATGTTCACGGTATGAAGAGACTACAGTTGAGGTAAAATCTCTTCTTGTCAGCAACTATATTCGTTACTAGACATAAGTTTTTTACGCGGCCAATGTAGCTGTTATGCATTTTATAATTTTCAAAATTTGTCTGTTTTAAAGTTGAACAAATTTTTTCATTCTTTACTACGTCAAGAACTACAATTTTCGGCAGCTCATTTATTTTTGTTAGATGAATCCTTAATAATGTCAGTAAGTTACGATATAAATACAGTTACAATAACTTTTACAAATAATACAGAACATTTAAAATCTTTCAGATAGTTGGATCAATAACAAAATACATGATGATACTTTTGCAACTGACGAGGCACCGTTAAACTTAGTTTGTAAATATTTTATAGAACTAATTATGTGAGATATTTAAAAAAAATTTATTTTTCAAGCTTTGATAGTATACTTTGAATATCTTATTATTCTATTTTTTAAATAATATTTTATCAAACTATAATTAACATTGATTTTTCATTTTTTAAAAAACAATAATAACTCTACAAGCCGATATGAAATGGAAAAAATTTCTATCTGCAACTTTGATCGTAATCATTTGATGGAAAACTGAAATTTAGTTTTCCATTTTATATTATTTTGTATACTGAATTGTAGATGACAATTTTTCATTTACATACAACTGGCAGAAAGTATAATTTTTCAGTGTATTTTAGTAATCCTTCTGTTTAATAACCTACACGTACATAGAGTGGATATGTTTTTTAAAAAAAATCCCTTAAATATTATTGCAAGCAATGGTGTTTATTATTTTTTCAAAATTATCGGCCTTGCGCCTATAAATGTTGAATACAAAACTCTCTATAAAGATAAAGAGCCTTGCCTAGTAATCAGTAGTTCTAAAAGAGTAGTCGTGTACAATATAATTTTGACTTTATCAATAACTCTAATGTTCATTGAAGATATTCTCAAAAATTCCATTGTAAATAAAATGTCATTTGACTTAGCAGTTTTCATTGCTAATCTAATGTTATCTCTTGTCACAGTGATACCAACTTTGATTACGTATTGTTTTCATAGAAAGGAACTAATTCGCATATTTATAAAAATCCAACGAATAATGAAGTTGTTTATAAAATTTGACAGAGCTCAAAAAGAAAAATTAAGTGTCTTGCTTGTAACTAAAGAGTTTTATCTAATTTTAGTAGTCATAGTACTTAAAAGAATGTTAATTCTATCTTACGTTTCGTATCCACCAACCTTTTTCCTTGCAACTCAGATTGGTGAATTATACGTTATTAGTATGTTTTTACAGTACGGCATTGTTTTAAAAGTAATGCAAAATGTCTTTCTAAGTTTAAATGAGAATTTTATTGAATTATCAAAAGAATCGTTAAATAGAAATAATGTTTATGTGAGTCATTTTTCTAGAAAAAGTGATAATAATGATATTTCAAAATTTTTATATTTAAACCAAATGTATTGGTCCCTACGCGAAGTGCTAGAAGATGTATCGAATTACTATTCTCTACCTACACTTTTATCCGCTTTACATTTATATTTTATATTAATTTCTTACGGTTATTATGCTGTCAAATTTCTGTTAATAAATCAGGCACTTGAATTACCAGTAAAGATGTTTGTAGCTTCTAGACTTTTTAATTACACGATAGTATTTGTAGCATTGCTTAAATCTGTTAATATGGTGATTTCAGAGGTAATTTATTATTTCGTTTTTGTTATTTTCCTAGTATGTTATACGTCCATTAAAAATATTGTCTATTTCTTATTTTAACTGCATTGTATGATGAGTACAAAAAAAATATCATGTTTCTAGGATAAAAGCACTAGGGATATAATAAATAAATGGAATGAGAATTTAGATGACCAAAAGCTTTCTATCAAGGTATAATTATTCAAATTTTGTTAGTTAAAATTTGATTTCTTGTTTTTAAAAATTTTTAAACTAATTCTTGTTTTCTTTAATAGTTAACTGAATTTTCTTTCTGTTTATTGGATAATAACGTTGAATTTTCTGTGTGTGGTATCTTTTCATTGAATGCGTCTTTGTTATTGTCGGTGAGTTAAAATGTTAATTACTGTGTTAAATGTAAATAATATTAACTCAAAGTTATAAACACATCTATGTTTAGATTTTAGGTTCAATCATAACGTACATGATGATACTTTACCAGTTTCAAAGTAAAAATTTATAAATTTAAAATTAATTTTTAAACCTAAAACCGTTAAATTTTTTTTCTCTAACATTCTAGTAGAACAAAAATTATTAAAAATTCTAATAGAATAACTTATTTTTTTGTATCAAATAGTGTTAAATGATATTTATCCATGTCTAACAGTTAATTGTAAGAAAAGGATTCTTATGCTTTAATACTTTATAAATATTGATTCCACTGAAAAATAGTAGGCAAATATTAAAATTATGTAATTTACTTAATTTCAATTCCATTAAAATAATCAATGACAAAGTTGTTGCAACTGAAATATTACTGTAAAACTCATAGCAACGAGAAATTTTTACAACAGAATTTACTGTTTACTAGTCTTGTAAAGTGAATCTTTCGAGAAATAAAAACCCATTCATTTTTAATTCTGTGTAAAAATATTCGTACAACAAAATTAAAATGGATTTAAAAAATATAAATGATAAAAATTTTATTAAATGCTCATTTTACTTTTTTAAAATGATTGGCCTCTGCACAATAAGTTTTGAATCCAAAGAAAATAAAAGCAACTATTTAATTAATAAAGCTTCCTTCTTCAATGTGCTGTATAACTTATTTCTGATTTTAGCCAATACTACATTATTTGTTATCCTATTTTATCAATCCTTTTATAATCGATATCTAAAAAATGAAATGGTTTTTGACGGGGTGATTAGTTTTTGTCAAATGACATTGGGTTTTATCACGACAATTTTCATTCTAATAAGTTTTTGCATTCGTCAAAATGATTCGATACAAATTGTTAAGAAAATGACAACCGCGGTAAAAAAGTTGGAAGATTTGTTAGACGTGAACTCTTACACGCAGCAATTAAAAACGACAAGTCTTATTTTTGGAGTTATTTGTGTGATGTGGATTATAAGAGGTGTCGCAAGTTCCATGAGTAGTGTGTCGTATGAAATTTCTTATTTCTTGTATACTAATTTTAATGATTTAATAATTACATTTATGATAATACAATATGGGCTTACTTTAGAATTCATTCGGTGTCTTTTGGAAAACGTTCATAAGGCATTCATTAGTACATCAAAAGAAAAATGTTCTTATAAGCAATTCATTGCCAATACCTCGACTGATTTTAGTTCTGAAATTCAAATTTATAAGTTCACCCATTTACGCGAATTATTTTCTTTAATAATCGAATTATCAACAGAAATATCTGACTTTTATTCTAAATCTATACTTTTATGTATATCTTATATAGTTTTCTCCTTAATAACCGTATGTTATTTTATGACAAGTGTATGGGTAGTTGAAAAAAAATCAATACTGGTTTACGTTAGCTTACATACCTTAGCTGAAACTGGTACTTTTTTATTTTCATTGATCATATTGACAAATGCGACCACGGCACTTTTACGTGAGGTTAAAGTTTTAACTTTATTTATTTAGAATTAAAAATTAAAATCTTTGCTTTATTAAATAATATTTATTATTCTTTGCAATTGGTTTAGAGTAAAAAAACCGGAAAAATTGTAAATAAATGGATCGAAACCTCACGAAATATGAAAATTAATCTGAAGGTATTGTGTAATGTTCAAACAATACGAATATGTGGAATTTTATTATATTATAAGTATATAATACTTTACAGTTGAAACAATTTTCGAATTATTTAGTTCATGAAAATATGGAATTTACCGCAGCTGGCTTTATATCTTTAGATGCTTCTTTAATTGTTTCGGTATGTAAAAATTTTGAATTATCTAGACTGAAAACATTTTAAGCTTCTTTCTCATTGTAATGTCTAAAAGATTTTAGGATCAATTACTACTTATATGATGATATTGTTACAATTTCGATATAATTCTGCATCGTAGTTGTGTCTACTTAATCACTATTAAATACAATTAATATGAAAAAATAATTGTGTATAATTCTATATCATTGCTTTTATCCAAGGAGAATAAAATAATAAATCTTTAATAAAAGTTTGTTAACTTATTGCTGAAAACTTAATGTAAGACTTACAATTTAATTCAGAAATTTATTAAACTTAACTATTTATGTACATAAATGTATTGATTTTGAATTGATTCATTAAATATGTTATTAAATTTCTTATCACCATTGAGAATTTAAAACAGTTTTCAAGCGTCGCGCTTTCTTACTGTAAAACTATTGTAATATCTGTTATTACTAATAGTAGTACATGACTATGAATAAAGTTGTTTGATTTAATGAAAATAACAAGGTGTAATTTACAACTTTTGTTTGATGCTATTTGAAACTAAATTGTTACAAAGTGCAATTTAAAAAAACTTAGAGAATATTTAAATTATTTTCCAGTTTAATCAGCTAAGTGTAATAAAGTTCATGTGGTAGACATTGTACAACCTGTCCAATTCAAATAAGGACAAAATAATAATGTGTCTAAGAAATAAATCAATTGAGAAGCATATTGTAAAATATGTTTACTATTTTTTTAAAGTTATTGGCCTTGCACCTGCAAGCTTAAAATTTGTATTAAAGAATAAAAATAGTATGAGTTTAATTTTTAAAAGTTCAACTTTGAGCATATATAATACTGCTTTATTGATATTATTAATAATTGGATCAAATTTCTGCGTTATATTATATGAAATTTACGGCCGAAAGTTTTCATTCGATATCATAGTAAATGTTTTCAATATCTCTTTACTTGTAACAGCAATTGTTTGTTCCTTAATTCACTTTTATGTTCGTCAAAAAAATGCCATTCAAATAGCCAAGAAAATTGACGCCTTGATTCAAATGACAATTAATTCTATTGACCAGGAATGCGTTAAAAAACTCAATATATTACGAATAGTCCAAGACATTGGCTTATTTAGCGCTATTTATCTTATTTTATTATCTATCTCACCGATGTTATCACGAGATTGGATTGTTTACATTATACCCACAAGTTTTTGTGATTTCGTGTTGGTATGCATATTTACTCAGTACACCAATGTTATACGGGTAATACAGTATTTATTTCAACAGTTAAACAATGAATTTCGGCAGATATCAAAAGAAAAAATAGGATATAATGAAATGTATTATTCTCGTACTAGTAAGAAATTTTTTTCTGAAGCAAAATATAATAAACTTTTGTATTTGAGTGAAAAATTTTGGTTACTTTGTGAAGCATCAGAAAAGCTATCAGATTATTATTCCCGACCGATGATGTTATGCATATTGTATTTGTTTTCAGTATTAATATCGTATTTTTATTACTTAATAACCATCGTAAATAATAATGACGTTTCCTCTGTCGTTTTTGAGTTCATTTTTTGTGTTGTTGTATTAATAAATTATACTTTACCTTTGTTATTTTTGACAGAATCGGTAGCTTCCGTGACTTCTGAGGTAATAACAATAATTTTTATTAAACATAAGTAAAAAATAAAATTACTGCAGAACTTTTTAAAGTTTATTTGATTACAATATAATCCTGATAGAAATGGTGCTTAATGAAATGCATTTTTATTAAACAATAGTCATATTAAAGTTAACAACAGCATTTCGTCGAGTATCTTTACTACTAGGATAATGTATAGTTTGTTGTCTAAAATATTTATTTTAATTTTGTAGAGTAAAAATATGAAACTTTTATTAAATAAGTGGATTTTGAAATCGAATGACCAACAGATGATTTTAAAGGTAATAATCTTTTGCTAATAATCTCATTACTCTTAATTTGCTATAAATCTGATTGCTATTAATCTGATTTTATGTTAAACTTTATTTTTCATTTATTTTTAACTTTATTTAACAATTCATGTAGATATTACTTACTATTAACATGAAAGAACATATTTTAATCATCATAATAATCTTAAACAATGCAGTTACGTCAGTTCTCAGTTAATTTATTACACAAAGAAGTAGAATTTAGTGTAGCCGGTCTTTTTTCTTTGAACAAGTCATTATTAACATCAGTAAGTTTATATATAAATTCATAAATTTATAAATGAAACTTGACATAATTTTACCTATGCAAACATTTTACTGGTTTTGCGTATTTCTTTCAGATTTTGGGTTCCATTGTAACGTATTTAATAATACTTTTACAATTTCGTGAGCGCTCTGAAAAGTAAAAGTAAATTTTCTAAAATAAAAAGTAAAAAGTTTTACAATACTCGTTCTCCAAACTTTATTTCGCAAAAAAAGTGAAAAAGAAATACGCGTAAAAGATAAATAAATAGATATTCTAAAATGCAACTGCTTATTAGAAAATTTTAGTTCTCTATTATTGCTAAAGTTGAAATGTCAAGGTTTGTTGCTATCTTAAATAATAAAGCGTAAAAAAATATCTTTAAATCTTGATAATATGTTTGACAAGTCGCACATTTCTATTTTTCCTTGAATTATTATATAATAGAAGTTAACTATCAAATGTACGAGCTGAAACGCGTAATAAAATATTACTTTTAAGCAAAACAGTTTTTAGTTGTATTTCAAATCTTGTTTTTAATGTAATGCTTAATATTTTTATATTAATATGATTAACACCAGTAACTTCATCGTATTATGCGCATATTTATTTTTTAAATTAATTGGTCTTGCTCCATTAAATTTTAAAATCAAATCAAATCAAAATAACAAAAATCCATACATGGTATACAGCTAAGTATACAGCTTTAGTAATTGGATTAAACTGTAACTCTATTCATGTTGTATACTATTATAAGCCAAAATTTAAAATTGATTTTGATAGTATTTTTGACATCTCTCGTTATGTTCTCTGCGCTTTCACAGTGAGTTTTATTTTGATTTACTATTGCGTGCAGCAAAAAAGCGCTGTAAACGTAGCGAATAAAATTGCAAGTGTGGTAAAATTTGGCTCGTCAGATATTTTATACGTAAATAAACTGGATAATAAAAAAGGCATGACAAAAATTATGCTTTCTTATTTTATTTTGTGGTCTTTAACGATTGCTTCCTATCCGATATCGTGTCGTGAAATGAGGCTTTATTTTATAACTGTTATTCTAAATAATACAATTGTAACAAGCATGTTGCTACAGTACACCATTATTTTAAATTTAATCAAACAACACTTGAAAAACATTAATAAAACATTTATTTACTTTTCAAAAAAAGCAAGCTTTTGTTTTATAGGATCTCTTAACAGTTCTCCCATTTTTAGTGACAGTGACAAAGTTGGTCGATTTTCACAGTTACGTCAATCATTTATTTTCTTGTGTCACTTATCAGAAGATGTATCGAATTATTATTCGTTGCCAATTTTACTTCTAGTACTTTATATATTCATATGCTCCATTATTTACTGTTATTTCCTAATAAAAATAGTTGTACTCAAAGAACAAGATTTGCCTATTAGTGTTTTTGTTCACGTATCAATGCACTTGATTAATGAAGCCGTTTCGTTGATAACACTGACAAAACAGGTGTCTGCAGTAATTTATGAGGTACCTATGTAAGCTAAAGCAATTATTGATACATAAATTGCACGCATTAAAGAATTTGCAGTTAAGTGAAGATTATATACTTTTAGAGTAAACGATTAGGAAGAATAATAAATGAATCGATGGAACAATTGCAGAATCAACAGATTATTACTTCGGTATTGTTTGAATTTTTTGATAGCATTTGATTTTTATTTTTGTTTTAACCACACTTTAATTTTAACAGTTGACTTCATTTTCAAATTATCTATCGCATCTAAATTTAAAGTTTTCCGCAGCTGGAATGTTTTCATTGGATGAATCTTTACTAATGTCGGTAGGTATTAGCCTAATAAAAACTATTTTTTACTTACATTACAAAAATTAGAAATTTATTTTGTTTTTAGATTGTAGGATCTATTACGACATACATGATGATTCTTATACAGTTTCATCAAGATGCAAAGAATAATTATATAATTAATGGCACTACATTACACTTACATATAATACATTAACTACTTTTTAGTTATTGATAATTTCTTCATTTACTTTCCGTTCATTGAAAACAATGTAATTATACAAATGTATTCTTCGGAAATGTCTATTTGTTTAAAATATTCAATCAATCTATTTAAATAATACATTTTGCTCAACTAGTTATTATTGTTCTTTTTATTCGATCTAACTACACATTCGTAACAAATGTAATAATAAGTAGCATGTGTGATAAAAAACTAGTAAATAAAATAGACATGAAAAAGCAAATAATGGTTGAATGTGTATACTATTGTTATAAAATTTTTGGACTTTGTACCGTAAAATTTCAAAGAAAATCAAATGAAAAGAAAGAATTCGAACTTACCGCTTCTTTATTTGGAAAATTATACAATCTCTTATTAATAATAGCAATACTAGTATGCAACGGTTGGAGTTCTTTTTTTCTTTATAAAGCTATGGACAAAATCGACTTGACCGAATTTGATATATTCATTGACACTATGCAAATGATCTTTGTCGCATTAACAACTATTATTATTCTAATACTACATATTATTCGTCAAGAATATGTAATTAAAGTTAATTACGAAATTTCAACTCTCAGTAAAACCTTAAGGAATATTGATACCAAAATATACGATAAGACCGATTCGATTATATTTAAAGTTTTTATAATTTGTTTAAGTAGCATAGTATTTTATACACTATTTCTTTTTGTCATGAGCCCGTCGATGGAAGGCACGTCATGGACTTATTACGTTGGAAAGTATTTATGTGATTCTGTCATTAATTTTTCAGTTATACAATACTGTGTTATTTTGAAAATAATGGAACAATTTTTCAAAATAATAAATAAAAATTTTTTTAGTTTATTTCAAAATTCTTCTGCTAACTTATTAAGTTTAAATCATTTGGATCGTAAATTTCAGCCTGAGCAACTAAACTTAAGCAAGCTTATTCAGTTGATAAGTTTACATCCACTACTGTGTGACATAGTGGAACACTTTTCAAATTTTTATGCTCTTACAATATTATTTTGTGTTGCCAATGTATCTTTCATAATTCTGGACTTTAGTTATTATTGTGCGAAACACTTCTGCGTTAACTGTAGTGAATTTACTACCCTTTCACGTATGTGGATTTTTTGTTTTACGCAGTTGTTATATTGTATTATTCTACTACTCAACCTTGCCAATTGCACAACAAAGTTGGTGTCAGAGGTAATATTTTAGTAGTTATTGTATTTTCAAGATAAAAAAAGACTAACAATATAAACAATAGTAAATGTCAGATTTTTACTCGTTAATTTAATTATTCATTTACAGAGTAAGAAAACGGGTAAAATTGTTAATATGTGGATGCTTGTTTCTCAGGAGCCACAGATTATAACTAAGGTAAAGAAGTTATGTTTTCGTCAAATATTATTATCAATAACATACATAAATTCTATTTTATTACACAGTTGAATCAATTTTCATTATATTTACTGCATCGCAAATTACGTTTTAGTGTATTTGAATATTTTTCGCTAGATAATTCTATGATCGTATCGGTAAGTTATTAATATTTCCTAAGTAATAAAATGTAATCTACATAATATACGTAACCTATTTTCTTAGATTGCAGGATCGATAACAACATATTTAGTTATACTACTGCAATTTCAAAATTAATATTTTATAATTCAATTCATATTTTCCATAATCAATCTTCTTGCTCAAATTAAATGTAAGTGTATATGGATTATTTAATAAAATTAAGAAGTTCATTTTTATTGCAATAAAGAGATAAGAATCTATTCGTAATGGCTACGAATTCTTACCCGTTAGTTATTAAGTGCTTTAGAGAAGATAATTTCTAAGATTTTCGTAATTCGTCCATCAAAAAATGAAGGCTACTAAAGTAGTTGACTCATACGACTTATATTTCAAGCTTACTTTTTATATTTATAAAGTCATGGGACTTGCAACATTTGGTTTGAAAACAAGATCGTCAAAAGATCGCCAACAGATATTAATTCTGTCGAATTCTTGCATTGGTGTGTTGTACAATATAGTTTTATTAGTCGCAATCTTAATATTTTTTTTTCGCGTACTCTTTAATCAAGCATCGGGTCGCCCACCGTCTTTGAGATACAAATTCGATGGTATCATAGACTATTTACACACAATCTTAGCTGCTTCTACAGCGATATTTATTTTATTCTTATTTTCTGTCCTACAAAAGGATACATTGAGCATTGCAACTAAATTAAAAAGTATGTGGAAAATGTCGACTGGTATTGCAAATTTGACTGATTCAAATATTCAGCTACTAAGGAATGTAAAAAAAACTTTTCTAGTATACGGTGTTTCTTGGTTGCCAATTCTTGTTACGACTGATTGTAAAAATATAAAAATATTTGTGTATTACAGTTTCATGTACACGAACAATGTAATAATCACTGGCATGATGATGCAGTACAGTCTTATTTTGAAAATAATACAACAAATTGTGCAAATCATGAATGACGAACTTACTCACACAGCTCTAAATAAAATTCTATATTTCCGTAAAACAGGTCTGTTACAAGTGAGTTTGTGCAAATTTTCATGTTTTCGCAAACTACATGTTTTGGTGTCCGAAATCGCTGAGGAAATATCAAATTTTTATTCCAAACCTATGCTTCTGTGCATTTCGTATATTTTTGCAATGCTAATATTCTATGCCCATCTAATTATGAAACCTATTGTATTGGGTACAAGTACTTTATCGGACTTCCAATTGTATCACTGCTCTTTTCGCATGATCCACAATATTGTAGCGCTTATAACTCTTACTAGATCCGTGACTGCAGTTGTAAGCGAGGTAAGTTATTTTGAACATTTAATATTTATAATCAAGTGCAGAATTGATGATTGAAAAGATTTTAGAGTGAGAAAACTGGAAAGATTGTGAATAAATTGTTAGGAAGCGTTGACGGTGTATGCTATGATACACAGGTAACGAATCTTAAGACTTTTTAAAAGTTTTTATTGCTTTTTAATAACCTCATTAAATTTCTTCAATGGCAGTTGTATCATTTTTCAAATTATCTATTACATCATAAACTTCGATTTTCTGTGTTTGATCTGTTTCTCTTGGACGGTTCGCTGCTAATGTCTGTAAGTAAGAGGAAAATGGGAAGAAATTTTTTAATAATTTTTATAATTTATTCAAAATAATACTTGTTAGATTGTAGGCTCGATTACAACGTACTTGGTTATTATTTTGCAGTTTCAAGATACAAGATAATTTTTTGATATAATGGAAATCTCCTTAAACGAAATATTTAAAAAGTATTATGAAATAAAATTCAGTATTACTAATAAACGTATGAGCATACATTTATTAAACATAAAATACAATTGCATACATTATCATTTTATACAAAATGAATGTTATCTTGTAAATGACAGTATAATTCATTAAGGAATTTATTCATTAATTATATGTATTTTCGTAATTTATGAAGTGCTATTAATTAAAAACGGAAGTATTTGATCATAATTTTATTTTTTACTTTTTCTTTTCAATAGAGAATGAAAAAGTTGTGTAGATGTAAATAAAATAGAGAAATTTTGGCTTATTAAGGACTCACGTGATATCAAAATATTGATTGATAGGCGGTTAATTAATAAAATGATTATAGTTAAATGTATTTATTATTATTTCAAGGCTTTCGGATTAGTAACTGTTCATTTTAATGACCAATTTATAAAAAATCGTAAAATACAACAACCTTTGATTATGTATTCTAATAAGGATATAGTGTTAAATGTGATTTTAATAATCATACTGTCGATTTCGAGTTATTTTAGTATCCCTATTTCGTTTGGAGAGGCTTACTTTATTTATAGAAACAAGTTTGAAAGACTGTTTGACACTGCTCAAATGATTTTGGGAAAAATAAGTTCGGTTATTATCTTGATTTTATTCTCTCTCAGACAAAATAGAATAATAAAAATATTTAAGAAAATTCTTGCAGTAAAAATGTTTTTAGTTAATATGAATGAACAAATATATTACGACAATGATACGATTTTAAATAGTGTAGTAATTATATTTTTAGTAAACTTTACAATATGGCTTGGAATATTAGTTGTGATGTGCATCAGATTATGTAATTTTATAGACTTCACCTATCATTTTAGCTTAGACTTAAGTAACTTAATAATCAATTACGCAGTACTCCAATATAGCTTTTTTCTTAAATTAATCGAACAATTTTTTCGTGTTATGAATAACAATTTTTTGCTCTTATTTGAGGATTCCTGTAAGCTACGAGACATTTTAATTAAGTCAAATACAGTTTATTCAAAAATAAACTATCTTCATTTGATGATTGACGAGTATTCTTCGTTAGTTGATCTGGCGGAGGATGTGGCCAAGTTTTATGCTTGTACTATTCTGTTTTGCATATTAAGCACATTTTCAACATTTATTTTGTTTAGTTATTATATTGGAAAAGACGTTATTTACAAAACTTTTAATATGAACGTACATGATTACCTCTCTTGCTCCTTGCAAGTAATGTTTTGCGCCATGATATTAATGACTTTAACGAAATGTACCACGGATTTGATAAATGAAGTAAGTTACGTCCTTATACACTTTTTATTGTTATTAAATCTTTTGTTGTTATAAAATTTTTAATATAGAGTAAAGCGACAAAGAAGATTATAAATAAATGGTTACTTCGCTCTCAAGACCGATTAATAATAACAAAGGTAAAAGTTTTTCCAAGAAAATTTTTCAAAAGCAAAATGAGCTATCACTAATCTACAACATTTATGCGTAGTTAAAAAAGTTTTCCATTTATTTACTGCATCAAAACATATATTTCACTGTGTATGACTTGTTTTCATTGGATAATTCTCTAATTATGACGGTAAGATCTGAGAAAATTTAATGAAACTATAATTAAAGTTTATAAAAAAACTTAATATTTTTTTCTAGATCTGTGGTTCGATTACCACTTATTTAGTCATAATTTTACAATTTCAAAATATGTAGCGAGTTTTGCTGTATTTCTTAAAGTTTAATAAAATACGCATTTTTCCTACATTGTAAAATTAGAATAATTACTTTTTTATTGATTATTTGTTACCTCTTTAATATGTTTTACAATACCAATTTGAATTAAAAAATGTTATTTTAACTGAATTAAAAAGTTAATATGTCAATAAGTAAGGGCAGTATTCATAGACCTGCATAAGAACAATGTTCATGTTATTGACATACTTATTCCAGTGAGGTAAGGATGTTTAAGCAAAAGGAATTAAAAATTTTTTATAATCTATTTTGGAAATATTTATTGTACTATTTTAAATCCTTTGGTATACTTCCTATTAGTTATGAAATTAAATTGACGAAAAACAATAAAATCCAGCGTATTTCGTTTACAAAAGCAAAATATAGTTTTATTTGTAACATATTTTTAATTTTTGCAACTGGTATTCCAAACATGTTTTGTACATATTATTATTACGCCAATATTAAATCAAGAAAAATCAAGTTTGAAAAAATGATCGACGCTTTGCAAACTATATTTATTCAATTTACTGTTGTTTTTACATTGATGTATTTTAGCTTGTACAAGGAAAACGTTGTAATGATTGCAAATAAAATAAATTTACTTAGAGAAGTTATAACTGCTATGGATCAAAAATCAGTTGATAAATATCGCACTTTAACGAAAAGCATAGCAGTCACATTTACTGTATATAGCTTTGCATATTTCTTTATGTTGATAACTGCTGAAACGTCTGTTGAATTCACGTCTCTACTCGCCGGTTTTGTTTACGTTACCATACCGTTAATCAATACTTTGTTTTTTCAATACACTATCGTTTTGAAGCTGTTGCAGCTGCTATTAGAAAGCATCAACGACAATCTGCTTTGCATTTCTAAAGAACTGATATTTGATAGAAAGATACGATTTATTGAGTTGGACTCGTCACAAACTCTTGTTCATAAACTTAACGAGTTACACAGACAGCACATGCTTTTAGGAAATACAGTGGAATCTTTGTCAGAATTTTACTCTTATCCCATGCTTCCAAGCATGATACATCTATTTATGGCTTTAACATGTCCAGCTTATTACATTATTAAGCCTCTAGTTGTAGGTGTTAATGATTTCGTAATAAAGGATTTTGTTCATGCTTTTGTATACTGGTTTATTTTTGTCATTCTTTTGATACACTTGACAACTTCGGTGAATTCTTTTATGAAGCAGGTACTGTTTGTGCTGAATTATTTAATATTTACATGTTTTATAATTATATAATTATTTTTTAACTGCCGTGAAATTATTTGCAGAATAAAAGAACTGGTAAAATCATAAATAGTTGCCTAGTGAATACGAATAATGAAAAAGTAATAAATAAGGTAAATTAATGCAAACTGATTAAATTTGTAAAATGCCATATAAATAACATTATATTCTAGTTGAATCAGTTTTCCAATTCTATTTCACTCGAGGGTATGAAATTTACAGTATTTGGTCTGTTTTCTTTAGATGAATCGTTATTAATGTCGGTATGTATTAGCGGTACAGTTACGAATTCATACTGTTTACTCATATTATGTATTTCAGATTACAAGTTCAATAGCAACGTATTTAGTAATATTTTTTCAATTTCAAAAAGAAAATTCAGCAGAAATAATGTAATTTATCGTTATCGATACGGTGAAAATTTAAACTTTGTCTGGCACATTTATTTTCTAAAAAGTTTTTAAGCTTTTCTTGTAAAGAAAAAATGATTCCGAAAACTCGTGAGTTAAGAATGTCCTTTGTAAACAAATTTATTTCTAAAAAATGTTGATTTATCAATTAGGAATAGTAATAAATATATTTAAAAAGAAATGGTACCCCACTAGAAACTAGAATAAATTGAGAAAAAAAATCGTCCCGGAGTAGTTCAGCTGGTAGAGCGTCAGACTGAGAATTCAGTTTGTGGGTTCGAATCCTCGGCTCTTTCATCCGCTGGACTGCTGCCGCAAACTCTCGCAAGCCTAAATACGCTCGCAAGAGTGGTCGAAAATGGCTTTAAAAATAAATTAAATAAACCCCTTCTGTTCTGCAAGTTCGTCCGCAATGACGCTTTTAATTTTTGCCTCTTGCAGGCTGAGAAACATGGATTTTTTAAAATTTATTACCTAAACTGGATTGTAATAGCATAAAGATAAACTTTTGATAGAGAAAAATGAATAGTTGACGACACACTTTCATTTAATAAAAAAATTATATGCATTTCTTGGAATGAAAAAATAATTACATGATCGCGTATGAATTAATGTTTCTTGTAATCTATCAAATGATATTGATGTAATACAGGATTGTACTACAAAAATTTATTGTTCAATTCTTCAGTTGCAAATGAAATTGTATTATAACGTTAATTAAAAGATTTTTTATTAATAAAATCATGTTAATTAAATGTATTTATTATTACTTTAAAGCTTTTGGATTGTTAACGGTACATTTTAATGACCAGTTTATAAAAAAACATAAAATACAACCTTTATTAGTGTATTCTAATTATGATATCGCATTAAACGTGTTTTGGATTATCTTACTGTTTGTATCTAATTATTTTAGTATTCCAATTTCTTATGGAGAGCAATATTTTAAGCACACAAACGAATTTGAAAGATTAATCGATACAATCCAAATAATCCTGGGAAACGTAAATTCTATTATCATTTTAATTTTATTTTCTATCCAGCAGAAAGACATTGTTAAAATAGTTCATAAAGTTCTCGCCATAAAAATCTTTTTAGAAAATATAAATAAAAAAATATATAATGACAATGATACAATTTTAAACAGTGTAAAAATTTTATTTTCAATCAAAATCATAATTTTTCTGGGTATATTACTTTTCACTTGTACTAGACCAACTATCAATCAAGAGATTTTTTATCATTTTTCATTAAATGCCAGTAATATGATAATTAACTGTACAATATTACAGTATAGCATTTTTCTCAAATTGATGAAACAATTTTTTCGTGTTATCAATGTTAATTTTTCACGCTTTTTTGAAGAGTTGTCTCATATACGATATGTTTCAAATTCGCTTAGCTCAGTTACTTTTAAACAAAGCAATCTTCACTTATTAATTGACGAGTATTGTTTATTAGTCGAGCTGGCTGATGATCTGGCCAAATTTTATGCGTTCGCTATGATATTTTGTACGTTAAACTCGTTTTTTATTTTTATCATGTTTGGTTATTATGTTGGTAAAGACATTATTTACGAAACTGTCAATATGAACGTACTTGAAATTAGTCTGTGTGTTATTCACATGATATTCTGTGCTGTGATAATGATAATATTAACAAAATGCGCTACTGATCTTATAAATGAAGTAATTAAATGTTAAATTTATTTATTTGTACTTTTCTGTAGTCCTAGGGAAGAAAAGCGAAACTGCATTAAGATTACGATACCATTCCAGTTACGCTTTCTTTCCTTAGGACGACAGTATTTATATATTGTACACAGTATTTGTGATTGCCAATTTAAATTGTATGTTGCAGACTAAGCGGACACAAAAAATTATTAATAAATGGTTACTTCGATCTCAAGATTTACAAATCATAACGATGGTAAGACGTCCATTAAATAAATTATTAAAGAGTGCGATAATTTAATGACAATGTTTACTTTTTTGTTTGCAGTTAAAAAAATTTTCTATTTGTTTACTACATTATAATATACAGTTTACCGTGTATGATTTCTTTTCAATAGATAATTCTTTAATTATGACGGTAAGAAAAATATTTTTTAAATCAATATCGATTTTAAAATGAACAATATTATCTTTCTTCTAGGTTTGTGGCACAATAACTACCTATTTGGTAATAATTTTACAATTCCAAAACGTTTAGGAAAAGTTGTCATTCCAATTACCATAATCATTTCTTTTCACGGCCACTTATTCTTTTACCACTCAATTGATTATAAAATAACACTTCAATTAAAATTGAGAAACTGTCGTCTTTATTATTAATAAATAAAAAGCAATATTTGTAATTGAAAAGAGTTTTTTTTTAAGCTTAGGAAGTTTTTTTACGTTAAATCCATGTTTGTTAACACTATAAGCCTCGACTATTGACAGTTTTGAGCGTGTTAAAGTATATTATGGAAATACAAATTTGAAAAAGTAGTAGAATTAATCAGAAGTGTCGTATTTTTAGTAATCTAATCAAAACCCTTAGTCAACACAATGAAGAGTGACTTTTCTTTTGCAACAACCAAAAAGTTATATAATAACGTTATCAACAATGAAACTGTATTGTTTAAATGTGTACTAAACTATTTCAAAGCCTCGGGAGTGGCTACTTTACGTTGTGATGTCAAACCAACAGATAACCTCAAGATAAAACGTTGGATATTTACCACCTCCAATTACATAATTTCCTATAATATCTTTTTAATGTGCTTAATAATAATACTTGATTATACAGCCCTTATATTTTTCTTCAAATATTACAGCTATGGAATAATCCAAATATATCTCTACTCTTTTAAATTTTCATACAACGCTTTCAACAGTTTGTTCATATTAGCTAGCTGTTGCATTTGTCAAAAAAGGATTGTCAAAATCGCTAATAAGATCAACAAAGTGAGAGAACTGTTTGCTTCTTCCGGACGTCAACCTCGCCTTGAAAAAATTTTGCTACGGAAATGTCTCATTTATATATTGCTTGTTAATGTTGCAACACTTATGATTTTAGTACCGAATATCATTATGGGTATTAATATTTTACACGTGGCAGATCTATCGTGTGTTTACATTGTTAATTCGATGTTTATGCAGTACAGTGGAATATTAAGACTATTGCGGTACTATTTTGAGTTGATAAATAAGGATTTATTTGATATGACGAGAAAGGACAAACAAGGAGTTCAAATTAGTGGATCTCCTGACTGTGTTTTAAAAAATGAGTTGCTTCGTGTGCACAGATCTTACTCTATGTTGAGCGAAATATCAGAAAACCTGTCGGATTATTATTCTTATCCAATGCTCTTTAGCGTATTTAATATTCTTTTTTCATTGACATTGTCGACTTTTTACGTTATAGATTGTTTTAATTTACAAATCAACGTGGATATTTGGTTTATTTACTATATACTGTTTTACACGGTTGTATTAATTGCACTGACACAAGCTGTCACTGCAACTGTTTCCGAGGTAACGTTTATTAAATAATTAAAAAACTTTTATCAATATACATTATTTAAATTTTGTTATACTTTGTAGAGTAAAAAGACAAAGTTGATTGTAAGTACTTGTTTCAGCACTTTAAAAAATCAAGAAATTAATAGTGAGGTAAAATAAAGAAATCTAATGTTGACGATACAAATCATTAATTTTACAAATTTAAGATTGATGTTAATGTTTGCATGCATTACAGTTACGTAATTTGTACTATTATTTGCAAGTTGTAAAAATTAAATTTACCGTATTCAGCATGTTTTCCTTGGATCAGACTTTACTAATTTCGGTAAATATACGATTTATCATAAAGGTGCGATGATTTTCAATTTATTAAAATATTCTTTCAGATAGCAAGCTCGGTTACAACGTATTTAGCTATCTTCTTGCAATTTCGAGTTCATAATAACTAAACTTTCAAAGCAGTCCCAAGAAAAAGAGGAAAACAAGTATATTTCTAAAAAATGTTGATTTATTAAGTATACAAAGTAATAAATATACAATAAACGAAATAATACCATAATAGAAAATATGATAAATCTAAAAAGAGAAATGTGTCATGAAGTGTCTCAATTATTGCTAGAGCGTCGGATTAAGAATTCGCACATCGTGTTTTCAGGATCCGGCGTGCTTTCCACGGCTGGGCTCTGCCGCGAGTGCTCACAAGCTTAAATACGCTCGAGAGAGAGTATTAAAAAACGGCTTTAATATTAATCAAGGAGACAGCAATTTAATCGATATTCAATTTGCGGAACGAACCCTGCAGCCCAGCGAGCTCGTCCGCAATGACGCTCTTGCTGTTTGGCTGCCTCTTTGATTCGTCTGCTCGGCTAATTTTTTCCTCTCGCAGGAACCAATCGCGATACTTTTCTATTTTCAAACGCCAGGCCTCTGTGGTATTAAAACAAACAGATTGATTAATTTTCTTCTGCTTAAATTCGTTACCATCAATTTATCTGCAAACGTACCGTTTAGTTCAGCGAAGGTGCCAGCTTTGCCGCCCCACTCGTTCGGCAATATGTCCTTGTCCATGTAGGCGTGAAGCGCTTCGCCACTACCCGTATGTATGTAAAACTGGTTGGAAAAAAGTTTAACGCATCGATTATATTTTTTTGTATGAAACGACTAAGACTTTAAGAATACATAAAGCACTTTCTACCTTCTCGGTGAGTTTCTTTTTTAGCAGAGGATAGAAGAGATTCTTGATGTTATTCATGAAAGGTGGCGCGTTGAGAAAGTGCACGTTGTGCAGTCGGAACGGTACGCTATTTTGCGTGGCGAGCATGCCCTTTTTGGCCAGCGGTTGCGTCGGCACTATTTTCATGTAATGTGCAGCTGAGAAGCCCTATCGAGGCAAATAAAACTAATTAATGTTGATTCAACGCAAAAGTCTTTGTATAAATCTTCATTATTGGCAGTTACCTTGAGATCAACGATCATGACATTCGAGAGACTGCTCTCTTCGAGTAGCCGGAGATCGAGGACCATCATGATCCGTCGCGTGATCGCAGTAATGGAGAATTTTTCAGGATCCGTATCCTTGAGTCGCAGCACCGTTGCCCTGTGCCCGTCGTCAGTCATCATTGGCAGCACGAAATACTCGCTAAAACAAACAAAAAAATCTCAATTTCCAATCGCAAATGCGCGGAAGTAAAAACAAAGTCGTTGTTTTAACCCTCACATTATCTCGCAGCAGTCTTGAACGTCACTTGCTAGTGGATCCATGTTATTGAAGAATTCCGGCAGAGCTGTTCTTGCACTAAAGTACATTTCCAGCCGCATCTTGCACCTCTCAAGGCTGTTCTTGCATCCGAATAAGAAATGCTCCAGCCTCTTGTCGTCTGTGGCATTAAACGCGAGATTGTTCAATGTCCGTCGAAAAGAAACATCTTACGTTCGTTTTCTCTTTTTTTTTTCAACTTACCCATGTGTTTTGGCAGATGAGGCTGTTTAGCGAGCCATTCTCGTATAGCCGCAATGTCACGTTTGCGAGCCTCGGGATCGGGTGGCAACTCCTCGTCGATGCGCCTCTGTTGCTCCACCGTCGGCGGTAACAGCGACATTATTGCTTATTCAATATTCCTGAAAAAAAGAAAGAAGAAAATCGAACCAACGTTAACGCAAGCTAAAAAACGAACAGCGCGCACCGAGTCAATTTTTCAACTGTGCACACGGGCGCGCTCGTTCGGCTAGAGAGGCCTCGGGTTCAACTTGCCGCGGCAAACTCGCGCGCTCCTTTCTATGCCACGAAATATTCCCACGAGCGGAGACGCGCGGCAACAAAGGACGCTGCTAATTATCCTGCGCTTGCGTCGCCGTGTCGGCTTCTCAACGGAAAGTACAACGCGTGCCAGGGCAAAATCCGTGCTTTTTATCCGAGAACCTTCTCCTACTCTTCGTGGTCTTTTTATACGCGTTATCCTCGCCAATACATCTCCTCATCGTAAAATTGTATCTTTTGCTTGGAGGGAAGGGGCCTTGTTTGCGATCTTTGCGCGTCAAGGGCGTGCGCTTTTACTCGCCGGACGCCTTGTTTTTTTTTCCTTGTATCACTTTTGCGCACTCGTGTTTGCCTGCTGTACTTGTTGAGCGATTTTCGGGTATCAAACGACATTTTAATTGACCCGTCGATTTGCGTTTTGCTGAGTCATGTGATTCGGCAAAGTAATTTTTTTTTATCAATTCTAAGAGATCGAAATGACCGGGATACAGAGGCGATACATAGGCGATCGTTGGTATAAACGGGAATACTTTATTACGCGGCTTTGCTCGGGAACAAAGGGTGGGGGAAGGCCGAGAAAGCGGGCCGGTATTTTTTGTTTCAGCTCGCGTGCCTGGAATCTAGAAACGATCGCTATACAGTCGGAATAATTCAGGCGCGCGATCGGAAAGTGTCAACTGGGCAGCGGCTATTGAATTTGACCAATTGATGGCTCTATTTGGGATACGGAGGTGAATCGCTAATGCACTGTCGTAATTGCCTAGGTCAAATCTTGATTTCTACAGAGCGCACGATTAATCCACTTTTGCTTTAAATGGAAAAAATTCTGAACTCTTCAGCGATTTTCATTTGCTTCGACTCGGGAAAGCTATTTCTCGTTTTTCTTTTTTTTTCTCTCTCTTCCTTTATTTCCCACTGCTACTGGAAATATTCAATTACCCAATGCAAAGGCCAATTAGCCAGTGTGTGTGTGTGCGGCACGTGGCTCAATCAGATGAATTTCGTTCTTCGAGTATTTTATTTTTATTTTCGTTGCACTTTATAAGCGACGAGGAGGCAATTAACAAGTTTCATCGTTGTGGGTAAACTTGTTTTTTCTTTAAATTGTATACCAATTATTTAGGGATAATTTTGGCATCGGATTTTTGAAAATAAATTTGCAACATTTATTTAAAATGTAAAGAAAGTAGACCGGAATAACGTGAGAAGAAAGAAAATAATAAAACGTGTTGAAACCATAATTTCATAATTGAATTTACGTCGAGGAGGTGTCGGCGTACGAGCGAAAAATAATCATTTGTCAACAGAAAAAAAGTGCACGCAGCGAATATTTTCGCAAAAATCAGCGACACGAATTCTTCTTCGAAGCTCGTTGCGACGCTGGTTAACTTCAAAATATCGCGAGAGTGTTTGCTCGGGCGCTAAGTAAATTTAATCGCGGACGCGTCTGGCGAATACGCAAACGAGCCTATGCCAATATTTTTCGGTAGAAGCGCTACTTCCTGTCCAACACTTCCCCTACCGACATCTACATATACACACACACTTGTTAGCCTCTATTTATTTTTTTCGTTACTACGTGAATCTCGTTTTTATCAGCCGATCGAGGAAACCGTTTACGTGATATGATCTAATGGTGAGAATACATTTAGAGATTGACAGGTCGATCGATCAGCTAAGAGCTAAATTTGATGGTTAAAAGATTTAGTCATTTGATCTAAGTACGGAGAGTAAAAAAAAATTAGCCGATCCATTAAGTTTTCGTGGATTGATTAATCTGTTTACGAATTAGCTATATGCTTACGTTAAACGTTAGAATATTGTGCGCGTATGTTCTCTCATGAAATATTTATCAGATTTCGAACTTTGTTATTATAAACTTGAATTACAAAAAAAAGGATTTTTTATGATTTTTCTTTTATAGTTTGAATAATTCAAGTCTTTATGTTTTTGCTGGGATGTAGAACGGTTGCGTAGTTGGTAGTTTTCTCGTGGAAGATCTAACGATAATCAACAATGAAACGTTAGTCTGTAAGATAAGAATTATTATTTCTATTGTAATTCGAAACCGGTCTTGGGCAATGCTCACATTGGGCGGATTTTTTTTAAGAACAAAGAGTCATAAACATGTAAAAAATAATTATTTGTAATAATTTATAAACAGATTATAAGAAATTCTATTTATTTCCAGTAATATACTGCGTTAAACCCAAAAATAAATTTCTCTTGAAAAAAAAACCAAAAAAATTTACAATAATTTTTCGTCTTACCTTTAACGAACGTGAATTCACTTCTCCGCCACCAAGAGTCTAAAGAATATCCAATCTATATCTACTCAGGATTCCAAAATCCAAAAATCCTCTAAAAATTTCTAAACAACCGTACAGCCACCTCTCAACTCAATAATTCCACAATTGAATAAAGAAAGGAAAAGTTTAAGTTGCAAAACGAAATAAAAAGAGAAGAAGGAGATCAGCGTCCAATCGGTCGGCAATTCCGAACAAAGGATCGTATATCGGCAAGAGAGTGTACGCGCGGGAAACAAGTCCTCCTTGAAAGCCCGCACTGTTACGGCTGCTGCGCTCGGGACACGGAGGCTTAAAGCCTCGGCAGCAGCAGCAGCAGCCGAGAGATAACGTACGCGGCGCGCGGCTGACTGCCGCACCAATGCGCTACCAACTCACTGTTCGATCCTGTTTCTCCCTCTCTCCTTATATACCTCCCACTCGCTACCGCCGACTTTTCCGACAAATTTTCCGTGCACACGTGGGTGCTCCTATATAGAGCTCTTTATCTTCAAAATGATAAATTTTCGTATCGATTATTTTAACTAAATGTATGACTCATGCGGCTTTTATTGATTTTTTTATGGCCGCAACGATTGTGTGTAGGTGAAAGGATAAGTTCAATGAGAACAGTGAGAGAATTTCGCGCTGCGCTTGCGGTTCGTTAAAAAAAAAAAAGTTTAATACTCTCGTAAGCAATTATTCTGAAATCCGGTTGGACTTTTGAAACGGCCCCGGCGTAGTCTCGATTAAACGATATAGATTCGCATGATCGAAGATTACGGAAAATTTTTAATGCTGTAACGCTGCTAATCGAATCATGGGATAATTATGGGCAGTTATGGTTATTACGAGCTCTCGACGTATAATGATCCCTCGGGCATTGTTGAAAAATAGAAGATAAAACGGACGCGTATGTTTTTGCTTGGTTCGCTATAGGTGCGTATATACACGCACTGATTTCACCAACGGAGAAAGAGAGAGAGAGGAGAGCGGCAGGTGCGCGAGAACTGGCTGTTGCAATCGTGGACAGCTAGCTCTCCTACTTTGGGCCCATGTGCAAGCGACTAATCGCCTTTACGACGATGTGCACTTGTTTTTCTATCTGTTTTTCTTCTCGTTCCTGCTTGTGGAACCATTTTTTTTGCAGAAGGGCTATTACGATGAAATTTTTTAATCGAAAGAAAAGAATTGTTAAGTTGACGAGCAATAGGTAACGACCGATAAGTCGAGATAGAGTTGAAAGTATTGTAAAGACTCTAGTCATAAAACTGCAAACTGCTATAGTTACTACTGTTTACAGTATACTGCGTATATAAATACAGATACCTTTCGTTTTACAAATAAATGCTCTGAGGCTCTCTAGACCAAAGTACGTAATGTAATTATGACTTTAATGATTCCTTGACAATGTAATGAATCTTGCCGGGATTAAATTAGGAAAATTAGTTTTTTACATACGTTAACCGGATTGTGACTGCGCACCTTTTATTGATTAATGAAACGCCAAGGTTCTTATCGATTCACCGTTTTTGCAGTACTTTTATGGAATTTTAATCTCGTATAATTTACAGCTCAGCTTACATATATTTAAAAAAGTTGATATTTAATAAAATGTACAATAACAACACCAAAAAAAACCTCTAATCAATCGATTAGGAAGTAAGTAATCTAGATACCCACTGATTTATTCGCAAGAGCTGAGACGATTTAAAAAGTTTTTGCCTGATTATCATAAACTCGTTAAAAAAAGAACGTCATGAATATTCGCATACGTAAGGTTTGTTTACATTTTTTTTGTCACTCTTGTAAGCGATTCGTGATTTTTTCTCTCTCACCCAGAGTGATCGTTTACTCTTCAAATCTTCAAGCAACTGAATCTGCTGATTCACAAAAGCTGGCCTGCAAGGATTTGCATATTCGTTCAAAGGAAACGAGTACAGTTTTGATTTGAGCTTCTATTGATAATTTTACTGGCCTAGAAGTGGTAAAGCTGGTGATGGCGTTGCTGCGTGCGTAAGCAAGACCAAAATTTAAAAGTAAATCGTTTCAAGCTGATCTCCATTAGGAAGATTATTCTTCTATTGAGATAAAAGTGTATTTTGCATTATTTCCTATTTTAAAAACTTCTTAAACTTATGCCTATCGTGAATAGTAAATGGTATATGAACAAAGACCTTTGAAATATTTAATTGCAGTCGAATAAAATTATATTATTATTTTGCTTAAAATTTTATATTAATAGAATAATTCAATTTTGAGAACTGGGTCATTGTACGTTTCACGACTGTATGGTTCAGCGAAAAAAATAATAATAATTGTAAAATCAAGTAGCTCACTTTGCACATTCTGATTAAGCGTGTTACGAAAGAAAATACAAGAGTTGGCTGGAAACTCGTTATTTGTAACGTACAGTACATTGTCTGAAACGATACTGCTGATAGTGCTTTCTTATTAGATTAAATTACTCCTTTTAAAAGTCAACAATTGGTTTTTTTGGCTGTTTTCAAGTCGCACATCTAAAAAAAACGATTATTTTCTTAACGTAAGACCAGTAAACTGCTTTTATTGTACAAAGTAATCGATCAACTTTTTTTTTTATTTTAATATTTCAAATGTTACATAACCCATCTATTGGATTTACACATCTACAGCCGCGTTCATTCTCCAGAATAATTATACCCATACCCTTGAACACGTAAATATCAATCTAAGATATCTTTTTATTATGTTAATCAAGTTTTAAATAATTAAATTACTGCAATTCTTAGCTAACCTTAACGCTATCCCAGCGCATTTTACAAATACGTATGTAAATGCACCGACAGAAATAAGAGTTATTTTTTCCTCAAAAGACCATCAAAGTATCCACAAAACCAGTAGTAACCTATAAGTGTGTCAGTATCATAACCCCACGGAAAGAAATACTGGCTTGCTCGAAATTTCTCCTTATAATATTCATTTTCTAAACTACCGCTAAGCCTTTCCCGAAACACGCGGTTTATTTTCCCAGATGTAAAAGTTAACATAATTTTCGATCGCCTAACTCTACCGAGTTGACGTTCACGAAGGAAAGTGGCCGAATCGAATGAAGAAGAAAAAAATAGACGAGCCGCGGGATAAGAATTCGTAAGCGGGAAAACTTTCTAGCGCGTGGCTTGCGCAAGGTCGGTCCCCTTTCCCCTCCTCTGACGCACATGAGAGTGACAGGACAATCGATTTATATGCATGTACGCGTAAGTTATCAAGCCGAAAACGTTAACATCGACGTAGATTTGATGTTGTCGTTTTGATGAGCAGAAAATCGGCTGAAATTAAGCCGAATCATCTTTGTTCGAAGAGACACGGGATGAATTTATTAGTGGGGCATCATGGTGGACTGTATGACGCTGTGCAACGCCGGTTGCATAACCTTCGTGTGGTGTCTGCTCCTGTCGTTCTGGTATGTGAATCAAGTTCAAATTGCTCGGCTATAATCTCTCTCGAATTTAAATACCTGCGATGCTCGAAATTATTTTTAGTTTCATAGCCGGTTCCTTAATTTGCTTTTTTCAATCTTAGTCTTTTTTTGTAGATAGGTGTACGTAAGCGTTTAATAAAACCACGAACGAATTTACAAACAGAAAGCAGTTAGATAAAAAACAAGGACAATAATGGATAACGCGATAAAAAAAATTGGGTATCGTACAGTATGTAATTAAACCATTATTTTTTTGGTCAACCGATTAGAGTTTGAAAATTTTGTTTTTGAAACCTTGACTGTTATTTCGTAATGTTTGTATAAGATAAAGTACAAGCATAATAAATTTGTAAATTTTTTTTTATCACGTTAGAGTTACGTGAAAATTGATAAAAAAAAAGTACAGATTTGCGAGTTAGACGTACAAAGCAGTAGATAACAATTAAGAGAATGTAAACGTTTCAAGATTGCCTGGCATTTTAATAATTCAACGTTGCTTCGCCAACGAGTTAAAATTAAACTTAAATACACACAATATTTTTATTTCATTCACAGTCTTCCTGGTAGTATCAATACAGCTGTAGATTCAGACTCCGAGGAATGCCAATTACAATCGACAGCGTGCTCTTATCATCGGCGCAAGTCTCGCAACAGATGCAAAAAGTCACGACGGCAATGCTGCTGTTCTGACAGCAGCGCTTCTAAATCAGCAGGAAGTCAAGCGCCTTTAAAAGCCAGCGACTGCTCGTACACAAGTAGCGAGAGAATAACTCGGAGTAAGTGCCTGCGGCGGAAGGCAAACCTTTTAACAACGACACCGACAACAGCGAATCTCAAATCTTTCCAGAAAAGCCGCGCAGCAATAGGCCCGTGGAATCTGCATACGCGCGCGCGAGAATATGCCGCTCGTGCGAGTCCCATTCAAAGTACCAAACTCTCAACAGCTGCAAAAGGTCTCTCGTTTATTTTCCTTAGCCACGCGACGACGTTTCCTATTTCCACAGCGACTTATCAATGACAATTTCCAGCAGGTGTCCCCAACGCCGAGACGCGACGCGTAACGCAACCGAACGCACGACGACGAGGCAGTGTCGTAGTGGAGAAAAGTTGCGCGTCCGTTATTAAGCCGACGATTCGTCCATGCCCCGATAGTGGTAGTAATAACAGGCCGATTCTTTCATGCGCCGTTGCGAAATGTTTAAGCGTAAAAGCAATGCCCCCGCGGGCAACACTATAGGACCCGCCGCTCAATTCCCGAGGCAACTTTTATTATATAACACCAACTGGCATTTTTTATATAAAATTTTTATTATAAAATTTCTTGCGCGGTAAATAACGACCTTTCGGGAAAACGTTAAAAGGAGTTTTGCGGCTGCGCTTGCTTATACGTCTAATGTTGATTGCTGAAATTTATAATCAAATAAGCAAACCTGGCAGAAATTAATGGAGTTTCGCTGGTGAGTCATGTGCGAGGCTCGTTTAATTATTACTCGGCTTAGTAGTCTAATCCGTTGAATAGAGTAGGTAAAAGTGTAACGTCACAACTAACGACGCTAATCTAGTAATATTAGATCGCTTCTGTTTTTATATAATATATAGATATGAAATCGACGAAAAATAAATAATCAATAAAGCAGTACACAAGTCAAAGTGTTTCGTAATTTCCGTATAATTTTGCAATCGCAATGAAAATTTCGCTTATTACAAATTACTCCCCAAGCGCTACGTGGCCTGAGAGATCAGTAAATAAACGAAACGATCGGAGCAACTGATGAATAAAATCGTTTAAAAAAAACGCACACCTTCCTCATCGTTACACTTTATCACATTTATATGTGTATTTCGTGATTAAAGTACAATCGCACTGGTCGGACGATCAAAAAAAGACTGTGTCAACATTATAAACGCACAGGCATGTTTCGCAACCGAAAAATCCAAAGGCTCCTATCGATCCCAATAAACAATGCGCATATATGCACGTGAAAAAGCGTGTCAAAATTGAGTCATCCGACAATCACTGCCGCGCGACTTTTTGCGCCGTGGAATTTTGACGCTCGACTGCTTGCTTTCGCACGAGCGCAGTCCTTCCCGCGACGATCGCTTGCACTCTTGGGCTGCTGCGGCAAATTAAGAAAGAAATCATGTCATCGAACTTGTTCTGCTCGTCGCTCAGTCGAACGAGAGCGCACTTACAATCGCTGAGGTCGAGGAACGAGTCGGCGACGACGCAGATTCGACGCCGAGCCGGCGGAGCCGAGGGCCGATGCGGCTCTACGCCGGCGCTCGCACACGGGCAGCCGCGTTGTATGCCTGTGGCAACGTCGTGGCAGCTCGACGAGCCTTTTGCTGAGCCGCATCCCGAATGTGTCCTGCCGTTGTGCGAGCCGCCGCTGCCGGCGCGGCATTGCCGGCCACTGCCGAATCGCTTACCCCGCTTGCCCGATGGCGACTGTAGAATCTGGAGAATGGATGAAATTATGGCTTTCACGCTGCTCGATGCGGGGAAAATGGCATTTTTTTCATTCTTTTTATTTTCATTACTTACGTAAGCTGTTGTATAAATGCAGCATATGTACGAAATGCAAGCGAGGCATATACCCACGCCTAGGAGGTCGATCATTTCACATTTTCAACTAGGACTAACGTTTGAAATTTATTAATTTAGTTGTAACAGCAAGAATTGTTAATTTAATGACATTTTTAGGAGGGTTAGTTTAAAATTTGAGTCATGGAAAAAAATCTGAAGTTAGGCGCGAGATGTCGACTAAACGAATTTAGGAATCAATATTGCCAGCTGTTTCTTCAGAAAACCATTGTATCCTTTTGAAATCATTTTAAACTGTTGTGTGCCCACAAAATAATTAACGATAATCTGTAAGAAATTACTTTATTTATTATCGGAAATTTTAAAAATAATCGCGTTTATGTTCAAACGTTGAATAACAGATATAATGTATGCGAAAAACCGGGTAAGATAATTTCCTCTTATTTAATACAAACAAATTAAGCTTACAATTTGTGTCGTTTATAAAAGAAATTAAGAAATACACGCAGTTTCGAAAATTTTGCATTATAAATTAAATAAACAAACTTTTTGAGAAACTTTCAAATTGTTTACTATAAGAAGCCTCGTGGTTTGGCCAATTCGTGTATGTTTGTAAAAAAAAGTAAGGCTGATACAAAAACTGCTAACTTTGGTGGTCAACGACTCGGAGTAGAACACTCCCATTACAAAAAGCAACGATTTTAACTTCTACGCGCGTTGACTCAATAAAGCCACCCACAAATCTTTGGAAATTCCATTCAAACGACACTGCGTATTTCAATTCGTAAGGCGCAATTGTCTTCTGCTTTAGTTACCACGACGTTGTTAAACTAAAAATTAGAAAAGAATTTTCTCTTAGCCTGTCGATACTTTCTTTTTAAAAAAGTATTTTTATTTGCATTGCTAATAAAGAAATCGGCAAGTTGTACGGAAGGGAAAAGCTAGTAGTTTAGGTAAACAAAGAAATGGTTCAATTATCCAACGCAAGTGTCGCAGTAGCATTCCAGGGGTTCAAAAAGAAACAGGAAATGATTTAGGTGCAATCGTCAAAGAAACCTGAAAGAGAAATATACAAAATCCCGCTGCGATGAATATATATATATAGATCGAAAAGCCGGTAGACAATGGCCAGAGGGGGACGACTCTCGTGCGAGACACAAAGCTCTCGGGAATCACCTTCAGCGGTTGGACTACAAAAGAAGCAGCCCGTACAATTAGGCCGCTAAGCGAGCCCAAACCGCGAGGATTTCTCGTCGCCGCGGATGATTATGCATCGTGGCAAGGTAAGTCGGCCGAGGGGGCTCGTACAATAAGGGAAAATAAATCGGCACGCCCTGTCGGCGGTCCGAGCTCTGATGAAACTATCTGTCCTCCTTTTCTCTCCCCTATTGACGTGGTTATTTACCTGCGACTATCTCGGCTCTGATATATAATACGCGCCCCGGATTATTACGCTTTCTCGCGAACGTTATATTGGAATTATTGATTTTTTTTTTTATATAAAATGAAAAGTTTGATTTTTCTGTTTGTTTTCGACAGCTTGGACTGGAACAAGTAGCGAAGGCCGTGCATGTTGATAATATTTTGATATTTATTAATCGATAATAACGTAATATGTACACTTTAACATTCAGATGTTTTAAGATAGTATGAATTAGTTTTGTAAATATTTCTTTTTTTTTTCTAAAATAATGCTTCGATGCCGATTGAAAAACTCTTTGGTATTTCCAAATGTCGTTACAAGTATAGTTAGCTAATATTATTCCTTAAAATAGTACTTAATTACTATAGCTTTTAGTCCATTGTTCAAATTGTCTGCGTTGGCTGATGCAACCACAGCATCACCCGGCAACGGGACAGTCATTGTATACGTGTACCTTCCTAATTGATAATTTACAGTCACCGTCGTTTCCTGAACGTTTGTTTGCACATTACTCGCGCCATTTGGTAATAGCTGCGACCAAGTCTCAAATTCGATTCCTTGACCAGCATCATTGTACGGGATGTACATTCGTTTTTTCAAGAAGTTACCAGTCGGTCCGTAATTGCAGACTAGATATTTTCTCTTATTCATTTTTCCCGTTGAATACGTTACTGCTCCACATCCAATTCTCGTTGTCTTAGCCCATGCCATTTGGGTAAAGTGTCCAACTTGGGCATTGTAAGATCCACTGCAAATCAGAATTTTAAATGAATTTTCTTTCTTTTTCTTTGAAATAATTTTTTTTAATTAGTTATGAAATTACAATACCTGTAAGCCTTATACGTATCAGCAGGATTCCAGTCTTTAACTTCATTCCACCAAGCATTAACGATCGTTTCAGCTGATATGTCAGACACCTCGTAATCGACCAAAGTTCGTCCCATTGGACCGTATTGGTACATCATTTTTACCTTTGCCGTTGCATAACCAATATTCTGACCGATTTTTTCCTTACCTTTAATTAAATTTTAACATATCAATTCAGATTTACTGAAATTACATTCACTCGTTGTATTTTTATGTGTATAAAACTTTATAGATTTTCTTACCAATGTTTCGACAATGATCATGTTGATAGTCACACTGATTTGCCCACCATTGGGCAACTTGCTCAAGTTGAGGATCCCAATGCTAAAATTATTATTATTTTTATATTGTTTTTTTTTAAGCTATTAGAAAGCGCAAAATATAGTAGTAGCGTATTTACCAAGGTTGGTAACATCTCCTTTGACGCAGGTTGTGGTCCATTTAGACCTCGCATTTCAAGGCCAACAGACAGATTATATCGTAACTCGTTGTGAAGATTGAGAATTCGATTTTTTTCTTCTTCCTTAAGACCTTCTTTAAGTAATTTATAACCGTATTGCTCACATTTTACGTCCGGAGTCTGTTACGTATGTAATAATATGTTTTTCAATTTACATATGAAACTAGAGTAATAACGAAGTAACTTACATATACACAAGCAGTGTGTGGATAAACTTGGCCTGTGAAAGGGTCTTCACACTGCATTTGACAGTAATCTACTTGGTAAGCATTTGAAATGCCAAAGAATCCAATGAGGCCAAGTAATATCAAAAGTCTCGCTTTCTCGTCCATGTTGATAAAAAAAGTGTATTGCAGTTTGAAGTACACGGCGATATTTGTCTGAATATTTGCAAACAATCGAGACATTTTTATACTCTTTGTATTTCTCTTATCAATGAATCGACGTTATTATATTATGAAAAATGACACTATTCAGTAGTGAATTTCCCAATTTCAAATGCAATAAATTTATGATTAGTAAACATGCATCTGAAAGTGTAGCAGCACTTTATGTATACATTGGTAAATAATGATTATGTAAGTATGTAATTTTAATTTATATGGCTCTTTGTGATAAAAGATTGAAATAATCCGTTATTCTTTAGTCAAATACATTTGAATTGTTTTGTTGTGATAATAACTAAATAATGTTTATCCGCCGTCACTTATTGCAAGTGTAAAAATTATATCGCATTATTAATTTCTTTGCCCTAAAGACAATTTTAAAACCGATAACGGAAATGTGTCATGTTTTTAATAAAAGTTACGGTAAGAAATTTTAGACAAATAGGAAAGAAAATGGACCATAAATCTTTATTATATTACTCGCTGGCGTATATTAAATTTTTAGTAACATTAAATGGAAGTTAAAATGTAATGTTAATAAAATGAAAAGTACAGCATTAGCTTACCTATTTAATTCTTAGTGGTCCATTCAAAAGACTAATGCTGGGAGGAAAAAATACGGCTCTAAGTAGTACAGGCAATTTGTGCATCCGTTTATAAATTGATTAAATTTTATTGATCGTGAAGTTCAATGTTATCTCGGCTTTTTAGCAAACTAACTTTTTTTAAACACATCACGAATCGGATCGGAATTCATTCGAGTGTATATTCTAGAATACTGAGAGGAAACGATTTTTAGAATAACGCATAACGGTGTGTAAGCTCTGTAAGAGAAATTAATTTAAATAGGAAAAAAAGGACATTTAAATACAATGTTTCTATGTTTTTATAGCCAACTATTGAGAAACATTCTTTTTAATGAAACGTCGGCTTTATTATAATTTTAGAATTGTGCCATGAATTAGTTGAGTTTTAGTATTATTATTCCTGTTTCCTTAAAAATGATTTTTTAATCCTATAAGGAGATATTTTAAATCATTAATAACAGTTTATGGTTAAGTGTTACCACGCTGTCAACAGATTTACAATGCTTAAAGCAAATCAATTTTTGTCTTCTATCAAAATTGTTTTCTTAAAAATTATGACATTCAGCCCCATCTCTTGGAATTTTTTCCAATTTTATCAGACTGAAATTATACGTAAGATCAACATACAACAAATTTTTAATTAAAATACGTTTATTAAATGATTTTTTTTCAGATTTGACAAAAAATAAATAAATAATAGAAAGTCAATAACTTAAATACCTAATGGTAATTTTATACAAAATTTAAAATAATTTTAGAATCGGTTCACAGCAATAAAATAAACCGAGATGGAATTCATAACATTTTTGTATGTGTGTTCATTTTGAAAAAAAAACTTTTTATTGACATTTTAAAATAGAGTTTACCATCAAACGGTATCTCTTATACTTTTGTATCAACTACATTTTTACATCCAAAAAGTGATATCAACATTGATTTTGAGAATAATTTTACATACAAAAATTGATGTACATTAAAACTGCAAATTTAAATTGTTAATTTGTTTTATTAATATCGATTCACCTATACAGAGTTTTCGATAAACCACGCAGATAGATATAACGTTCCTCTCAATGTATTAAAAGGGAGATGCCAATACAAATGTTAAAATGACATACAAATATTACAAAACTTAGATGCTTATGTTGTTATTGTTAATCGCTTTGGATTAAAAGAAACAATGTGTATTCATCTGTTATTATAGTACACATTACTTTTTGTAATATTGATAATAATAATTTCCATTTTGTTGTGAACTGGCTGGCGCATAATAATTCGTGGCACGGGGTATTGTGAATTGTACTTTCTGTGGCAAATAGCCGCCGTTCTGTTGTTTTATTTGATTGAGCGCCGCTTCAATTTGACTGTGCAAATCTGAATGTAATGCCTGCGCTTGACCGCTCGATTGCGTCTGAACCACCGGCCAGCTTTGCGCTTGTCGATTCCGCAATTCCCATTCTCGTAATTTTCGGTTGTAATCGTCAATCTGCCTTCGCCGATCTTCCTCTTGTTGCCTTCGCCATTTTTCCTGCTCTTGTTCCCATTGCCTGAACCTCTCGCGTTGCTCTCGTTCTATCCTTTCTTGCTCTGCTCGCAATGTTTCAGCATCATATCGCGCCTGTCGTTCCCAAGGGCTTTCTTCGTATGGCTTTCGCTGTATTGGCTGCTGGGGTGGAGTCTTTTGCGGCGTTGTAGGCTTTGGCTGTGGTTTTTGTTGTGGTTGTGGTTGGGGTTGCGATGATGATGACGCTAACTCATAAATTTTTTCACCCTCAACATTACCAGCTGGACCGTAGTTACAGACCATGAAATACATGTTATGTCCGTATTCTCCTTCATATATGATACGACCGCAGCCAACTTTCTTAGTTTTAGCCCAAAGTAGCTGAGTTAAATGTCCAACTTGTTTTTTGTTTATTGGACTGTATAAATCACTAAATCTGTAAATATTTGCCCAGAATTAGTTTGAGAAATAAGAATATGATCGAATAATATTTGTACAATTAACATAAGAAGTAATTTACTTGAATGGTCTCTGAAGTACTCCTACATCGAAATCTTCAATTTCATCGTACCATTTTAAAATTTGAGTTCTGATGCTGACAGATCCTCCAACTTGGTCAGATGGAGTCATAACAAAATTTTGTCCAATGTAAGTGTCAGCTAAAAATAAAAATGTATTTTATTTTATCATTTTGAGAAACTGAAAATTTTTAAATAATAGTTTACGTCTGTTTTGTTCAAAGTGCGATTCGGGATAATGTTTGGGAAGCACTAAGTTTTACGAATAATTGTTGACTAACTTAAGCAGCTTAAATTAATTCATATACTTACGCAGGTGTGAGCACTCATTATGGCCAATTTGGCATTGATCAGTCCAAGTTTGTGCCATTCTTGCAAGTTCATCGTCCCATGTCTGGATAAAAAAATGTTTTATTTGTAACAGCATATTAGCAAATAAAATAATTTATAATTATTTCTTAATTTTTTACCATTATTTCCATCGATAAGGCACGTGGTAGTCTACTCTCTGCGCCACTGACAACCGCAGCTCTCAATTCATTATGAACTTTAACAATTTCATCTTTCTCTGGCTGACTATATCCATGACTTAGGACATTAAAATTACATACTTTTTTCGGCGTCTACAATATATAATGGCTATTTTAGTTTAAATTTTATAAACTATGCCAGATACCGATTATGTAGCGAGATAGCACAATCATGTGGCAAATGTGATTATAAATAAATAAAATATGATAAATAAAAATAAATTTAAAAAAAGGCAAGTTTAATAAGCAAATTTAAAAATTGAATTGAATAGTTAACAAATTAACAACTTACGTCAGGACAAAGAATATGATGACCAAATCCTTTACAACGATCTAAATTACAGAATTGTCGATCATTGCCGAACGATTCAGAAATTGCTGCGAAGATTACAAACACGATGATGGTTTTCATCGTGTTAAGTAAAAAATTAACGGTTTCGCAGCTTACAATCGTCTAAATTTTAGTTCATCGATCGGTTCAATTTTATAACATCTTTTAATCTTATTAATATATCACTTCAGCTGTTTTAAATGAATGAAAAATTTTTCATTGGATAATTATGTAAATTGAGGTAAAAATAAAACTTTAAATTACGTAGTAGTGACTATGGTAAATTTTTTTTGTAATGCGTGAAAAATTTTTTACAGTCGTCAAATAAAACGTTTTTTAAAAGTATTGATTTGTATACATTATGTTATACAGCATGTTGTATATTTTCGACAATTTAAGTTAACATAAAATGATAACTTTTGAATTAAAAGTTGGTCGTTTAATGTGGTTGTTACATAAATTTATTTTTTCAAAAAATAAAATATAAAATGTATTTTTCTAATATTTAACTACTCATACTTAGCGTCCACATTTTTACGCTATTTGTTCGTCTCCCCCACAGTTTAGGGACACAGCATACCCCCGTCACAATGTACATCATTAACGTATTTCATACAATGGTTTACCAAGAATATTACCACTTGGTCCATAGTTACAGACCAGATAAAATTTATTAAAATTTCCATCTTTGTATTTCACAGCACCAGCGCCAATTTTCGTAGATTCCGCCCAGAGCATTTGCGTGTAATGACCAATTATTTTGCCACCGCCTCCTTTACCGCTAAAAAGTTATATTCATCTTTCGTATTAACACTGCTTATCGTTTAACTAGAAAAATGCAATGAAATAAAATTTTAAATTATCTCCGTTACCTGTATGACATTACATTTTGACGATTGCAATCGATGACCTCATCGTACCACGATTGAACCATCTTTTCGACTTTCTCATCAAAAATGTTACCTGTAGTTCCGAGATAAGCAATGTTTTGACCGACTTTGAAGCGTTCTAAGATAACAGTAATTCATTAAAAAACAAAGCAAATACTTTCTAGTTGAGTAATTAAATTTTTTCTTCCTTTGATCATCGATGTTTTCACTTACTGACATCTCGATTATTATCGTGACCCCAAATACATTTGTTGGCCCAGTTTTGTGCTACTTGAGCCAATTCATCATCCCACTCCTTATGAGAACAATCAAAATTATCTGATTAAAATAAATAATTTAATGGTTTACGTGCGCATAATTCAGTTGGAACATACGACAAGGGGCATGTGTTTTGCAGCAGGCTGTGGTCCAGGATTTCCCCGAGTTTCTAATCCACGAGCAACTTTTTGGCGCAGTTCATTGTGTAAATCAACGATTTTCTTTTTTTCATCGGCACTTAGGCCCGATTCGATGACATTTCCTGACTAATAATTGTAGTTTATTTGAGAAATATAAAATTCATTTAGAACAAATCATGATGATACTTTATTTAAGTATATTACAATCATATTGTTACAAACAGCATCAATAATCGTTTTGTCAATGTAAAAATTAAGACATCAATAAAACAATACATTGTGTTGTTACTTATATTACTGAAGCCATAACAGGAAATACAATGCATGTTATCGAAATATCTCTAAGATAAAATGTCGTTTAACAAAAATAACACCTCGAAAGTATTTAAGCCACTTCTTTAATTACAGTTACAGCACATGACTTCAATACATTTTTGTGTGAATTTGTAAGAATATAAAGATAGACAGATCGGAATGTTATTCGAAATATTATAATGCATTTTTTTCAATATTGCTTTCTATTTTTCACTATTATGAATTTAAACGTAGTATTAACAGACAAAAACAACTATTCTATATTAAAATTAAAAGTAAATTACTAAAAAACCACCAAAGTTTATATTATGCATTTATTTTTTCTGATTTCACGACTTGCAGTAAGAAATAATTGTAGCGAGAAAAAACATTGTAATACGTAAGGACAATCACAAAAAGCACAAGATGTTTAATTCTTACCATTCTGAAATTTTTTTTATTAAGAATAAAATAAAAACAAACAATGCACTGTTTTTGCAACTCGACGGACCTACCGGTGCCAAGGATTGCGTGCAACTCGATCGCATCAGTCGGTTGAGAATTTATTTGAAACTAGGATGATAAGCTTAAGCTTTTACAACTCTTTGTATAGGCTTATCAGCACTGACCATTATCGTGCAAGATAAACAATTGCGTGTCTTGAGTGACATATATTGCTACACGAAACAATTGAACTTGACTCATTTTACCCGTTAATCGCTATTTGGCCATTGGCGTATCCTACAGACTCACAAGTAAAATTGTAAAACCGCAAATATCGCGTATTGCTCTGAAAAACATTCAAGTATCGCTTAACAATATAATTATGCTAAATTAACAATATCTCAAATAAGTTATATTAAAAATTCTTAGTATACGTTCGTTTCATTATACTTAACAATCGCATAATGTCGCGGGACAATTTCTCATCATCGATGTATCCACACAACGTTTTACACAAAAGTAGTCGAGAATCTCGTGCTTTGCATTGCCTTCGCACGATAAATCGTCACCCGTCAAACTTTTCGTAAATGTTGAATAGGTACCGCGAGAAAGAGAGAGACAGAGACAGTGAGCTCAATAACGTTCAAGATGCTGTATTCTACAACTTGTCCACTAGTCATTCATAGATTCGACCACAGAAGTCGTCCAAGGCATTCTTCTTTCTGGAGGCTTCAAGAACGCACTACTGGTCCTTTTTTCAAATATCGCGCAGTTGGTGGGACTATTTTCAAATGCGACTCGGACACCTGATGAGGAGCCCTTTAGCGTAGTCATGAGAATTTTTCGTTCTTGTAAAATGAAGAAACCGTAATGACATTTGTTAAACCAATGATCAAACATTAATATTACAAATTCATCCTTTTTTCTTGGTTTTCAGTATAGAAACTTTATAAACTTTATAAATAAGATGATTTTTCCGGATTCAGCTAAAGCCCCTACTATTTTCCTTCTATCGAAATAAAAACTAAAATTTCGGTTCGAAGAAATCACATTCTCGCGCGTTGATCAGGAGAGAAAAAAATGTCGATCGAATAATTGAAAAAAAAAAGAATTCGATTCCTACCCGGCAGACATCGAAGATACACTTTCCCACTCTATATAATCGGCTCGGCATCGCGATCGGACGTGTTTCGCACGATAAATTACATCCGCTCGACCTACACAGGAGCTCCTCTTGAGATATATCGAGCCTCTTAAAAGTGGCATTATAATAACGCGCTCACTTGTCGTCCGTCCTATTCAGCAACCGCAACCTACGCTCACACAGGGGGGCCTGCCCTCCAAGACACTTTTGCCCTTTCGGGAAAGCTTCCTTTTTTTCTTTCAAGGCGTTTTTTATGTACGGTTTGGGGGGTGGAAGCAAAAAAGGACGCATTGGAAAATTTTTCAACGACCTGAAGAACACACACGTTTACTGTTACGAAATCATCTTCGATTTTTTCTCAGCTTCTCTGTCCTTGACGAAGGAATAATTATTGGCCTTTATGTGAATCTCCAATTTTTTCATTTGTTTACTGAAAACTTATAGAATTTACACCTTTATTCCACTTTTTTTGTGTCAATCTTTTTATCTTCTTACTAAAAGAATTGATCGTATTTCGAAATCGTTAAATTATTCGACATTAGCCAGATATTCAGCTAGACTTAATTAATAAATCTTATTATCATATATCAAGATTCTTTACATAATGTCGAGCAGTTAAAATACCATCGGGGCTCTTGAGACTCAACATCTCAAATGTACACAATCGGAGGCACTATAAAAATCGCTGATCGTTGTATTCAATTGCAGGGCTCATATATATATAGCTCACTCAAAGCCTCGAAACGCTAGAAATGCCGAGGACAATAATTGAACTCTTACGGACTAGTCAATGTAAAATGCGCGAGTCTATATAAAACGAGGGCCCCTAGCATGCAGCAGCTCTTCATTTTCGTCATCTTCTTTATTTTTCACGCGTCCACCGGTAATTTATTGCGCCGGGCATTGTCGCGCGCGCTCGAGGACTCGACCACACGCGCTCTCCCCATATCCTTCTGTCCGTACGTAAACTCCCACGATTTTCGTGTGTGTCCTCTCTCTTTCCGCCTTCTTCCCTTTTTTTTTATTTTTCCCTTCTTCCCTAAATCGCTTTTCTTCCATGCCTCTCGACTTTCATTCACTCCAGCAACTCGCCTCATTCAAGTGACTCGCTCAGGCACGCGAGATGCAATTTCTCCAGCCCCGTAGCTGCCTTGGACTCGCGCGTCATAAGTCATTGTCGACACGGTGGCCTTATATACTCTCTCGCGGTTGACTCGTCGTTCTTCTGTACTATACGGATGGCCAACGACAAAAAAGTCGATCGCGCGAGAGGCTTTTTCAAAATGTCGTATAAATGCTCGAGATGGCACGCTCATTAATCGGTTAGATTTAGGGTAAGGAATCGTGGAAAAAACGGAATTGTTTCTTTATTAAAGTATATTTGTGCGTGACTTTGAAACTTTTTAAAAGTTGTTAGCAGAGTGTTGAATTATACTTGATTAATAGCGGTTTTGTAATACGATCGATAAAAAGAATAATATTATTAAACATAAGTATCTTTCTTATCTTCGAATCATTTTTCTCTTTTCAAAGATTATCGGGTTTATAGTTCATGTGGATTTGCTCGAATTGTAAGTTAAAGATTGCACAATCAATACAGATTAGGCAGTATATTACATTAACTTTTTCAACTACCAAAGAAAATATTTCCGAATACAGTTATACTTACACAAAGCCACGTGTGTTCGAGTTTTTCTTTCATCTAGCACGCGTATCTGTTCAAGGTTAAACGATGTATTTATATGATCGTGATACAATTAATATTGAAATTTTGTGCAAACACACACGAGCCGTGACATAGACAGTAGTGATTATCAGGCGCCGAGATAAAGACAAGGTTGGAATTTTTCGAAATTCAGAATAAATTTTCAAGAAGTTGCGCAATGAAAAAAGAAATTTTCCTTCCATTCAAAATATTATTCACGTGGTGTTATTGTAATTTTTAACATCTTGTAGAAGTCCAAGAAGTCTCCCACAACAAATGCCACCCTTAACCAAGACATCTCGGGAATGTACATACAAATCCGGCTTAAAACACGTCGAGCCGTGAAAATTTCTCGTTGACTTAACAAGCGCGTCGAATTTTTGTCAGAATCGCGCTATTTTCGCAAAGTCAGCGTCGTAATAATAGCCAGCGTTGAAATTCTCGCAGTGCAAGAGAGAGAGCGAAGGGGTCGTACGACAGTCTGGTACATGTATATTGTTCGACCAGCAAGCCAAGAGAGAGAGAGAGAGAGAGAGAGAGAGAGAGAGGTTCTGACTATTTCTAAAACAGCCTTTCTTCCGCTCGGCCTGTTCTCGAGGGAGCCCCTAGCAGCCATTAATCGTCGAACGCCATAAGATCGCGCGCGATCATAATGATAATCCAGTGTCATCGTTCGGGAAACAGGACTTTTCTTTCCTCATTCAGGCTCTCGGAGGAACGTAACTCCCGGATTGTCAGCCAGCCGTAACGAAAGATTTTCCAAGGACCCGAGAGAGACTCCTGAACGAGGGGTTGAGCTGTGTATTGTGATTCGACGTAAGTTTTGGGAAACAAGTGACCGCGGAGATAGAAATTTATTTCGTCGGATCACGAGTGTGTACGTATAGAGATGTACGGCCGATGGGGAGCAGATTCTCTTTTTTTTTTTGGTTTTTATTAAGATACTTTAAACTACGTTAAAATGAATATTCAATTGACTCGACAGAATACCGGATAAAACATAAAGTGTTCAACGTACTTCTTATTTAACGTGTATCGGTTTCTTTTTTAACTTTTTCAATGTTTTTCATTTGCATATCTACCAACTGACTGGGTGCTTTAACATTTTTTTTTTTTTTTGTAGACGTATTATCGTTTTTTCTTATCTTTCTTTTTCTTAATAGGTGGGCAATACTGTTTGTCAAGTTTTTTCTTTTTTTCCGTCTTGCGTTCGTCGTCGGTGTCGGGCTCAGGTTCGGGCAGGGGTGGCAATGGTCCTGGTGGTTTTGGCGTTCTCAGCTCAACTTCTAGATTACGTTTTTTGGTATTGCCATCGTTGTCGTCATTGCGCTTCTTGACGCGCAATAAATAGACATCGTGCTCGTCTTCGCGAATGTGATCGCTATAGACCTCTTGCGATACGAGTCCACCTAACAAAACAACGATAATAAGTTTAGCGTGTGCTAAATGTATTACTAAAGCCACGTGTTCAATTTCATGATAATCTTAACGTTCTTTATTATATTGAATTTATCGAGCGTGAAAATTTTATATTTTTTTTCTTCTTTTTTATTACCTAAATGTGGGTACACCGTTATTTTGCGGCAATGGTCGTCTTCGGTACCAGCTCTATTGATCTACAAATCACATGTACAAAACGTCAAATAAAAATTATTCTTAGTTGCTGATTATGTTAAAATCGTCAATCGGAAATTTATAAAAATTAACACTTTACCTTATAAGCCACAGCCTGTGGCTTGTAGGAGGTATCCTCTTTTTTGGCCATGTGGGCCTTAGAGTGTATTCTGAAGACGACCTGATTGTTGTCGCCGCCGTTAACAATGCGAGGACCGCGTTTGCTTGTGGGACGCTTGATTTCGACGACGTCGCAGTCGCAGGGCGGCTCCCATCCTTTTCGTTTAGCCATTCTTTTACGAGTCTTGTCCTTCTCCATGAGAATGACCAGTTGATTGCCGACCATTTCGGCGCCCACCTCATGATAATATTTTTCTGGAGGCGGAGGAGGAAGCCCCGGTGGATAGAACTCGTTCGGCCCGGTCATATGGGCGCAGCAGCAATCTTCGGAATCTGGGCATTTTGTTAAGTCATTTTTTAGGGATGTCGATGTGTTGGTCGCGTATCAAGAGTCATTGTGAAACCAAGGATATGCGAGGATAAATTTTATTTTTATGCATGTCTGAGGAGAAGTCGTGTATTAGTTTGTTTAAAAAACATCGAAAAGATTTACTTGGTTTTATGAAAAGCGCCATTTTTTACTGGAATTTAGAATTTTGATGGGAAAATAAACAAGGTTACGGAAATTTGTTTGGCGAAAGAGTTTACGTCTGAAAAAGGTTAAAAATTTTGAGAGCCGAGAGAACAGTTGTTGATGTTTTTATCGATTGTCCGATTAAATGAAAACTTCACGTCGGACTAATGTCGACGCGACATACACATCATGACATCGTAATCGGTCAAAATTCAACAATTTCGGTAACCTAAATTTTTCAATCTCGGCCAAGTTAATTACAAAAAATTCCATTATTTTCGGCAAAGTTAAAATTAAAAAATGATCCTGTCGGCTGGAGCATGCGGTTGTCCGAGTTTGAAACAGAAAAAGAAATCATCTTGTTGCCCGCCACCAGACCCTTGTGGGTCGCCTGAGCGAGATTCTTTTTCAAGCTTCTCCTCTTCTCAGGAATCGAGCTCGATATGTAATTATGACCACATCTAGTACACTAATGCAAGTCAATGCTAATGGCCATATTAAATTTTAGGTGGAAGTTCCGGTACCGTTTGTAGCTGCGAAAAAGAAGACCCCTGTACTTGCAATAAAGAAACGAAGGACAAGAGTTTGAACAAAGCGGTTGTCTCGGAAATTGAGCAGAAGGGCCAGCCTTGGAAGGAAATCGAAACGATCTTCAATAACAGCCGTGTTGTAGTGCGTTTGCAGACTGAAGAACCAAAGCCGCAGTTCGATCCGCCTTGCGATTGCATTGAGCCTGAGCCTACCGAGTCTCAAGAGGTAGGCGGAAAACACAAGGATTATGAATCCTGATGAAAAGTTTTAGATTTACAATATTATTTATAATTTCGTACGTTTTTTTTACCAATACAGGTTCATAATACCAGAAGTGACATTGTCTTTCAAAAAGTCGGCTGTAAAACGATATCGGTTTACCCGCATCCAGACCAAAAATCCGAGGCGGGGGCAAGAAAAGATGAAGCAGCTTTTCCCACTGTCAATATCGAGGAAAATCCGAATATTTACGTACTGCGAATCAAGAGAAAGTGTGAAAAGTCAAATCTCAATTTGGAATTTCGGTCACCGAGACCTTGGAACAAAGCCACAAAATGTGGCGAAAAAAAGTAATTAAAAATCTATAAAAAGAGTAAATTGAAAAACAATTATCGACGTGTCAATATAATGTAGACGGTTACGAATTTAACGAAGTATGTACGTAAAATTTAACTTAAGTTATTATACACTGAGAAAAATTGTAGGGTAAAAATTACTATGTGTCTTAGTAAACCCCGGACATCGATGCATTTTGATGAAATTTACACACAAACTGTCCGA